>JANHAO010002019.1:0-30371 GCA_026873985.1 Saraca asoca | reverse complement strand
CAAATATGATTTTTAAAATGGGATTTTTGGGTGATTGCAGATTTGTTTACTCACTGAGTTTCCTAGAAACTCATTCCTGTTGTTTCCATGTTTTTAGTTTTACATGAGCCTCTAAGTTTTGCCTCTATCCTAATAGACTCCTCAGCGGAGATTGACAGGTATGAAATGGTGTTGTGATATGGCAATTAGATAGGAATGCATATGCATATGTTGTACATGTTGTCTGGATGCCTAGTAAGATGTGATTGTATATTCTGGGCCACTGTTTTGTATTCTATTGTTATACAGGTTTGATGGATATGTAGCCCTTGATGATTGTTATGTGGGCCATGTGGCCAGGTGTCCAAAAAATAGAGGAAACTTTACCAAATTTTTGGTAAAGAATATAAATTTGTATTGGATGGTTAATGGAAAATTTGTTGCATTAGTTTTATGTCAGTGTCATATGTTAAGGCTTGTAGGGGGTTTCCTGAAGGAAAGGATTTCCTGATGGTGACCTTCTACACCGATCACGTATTTAGGATTGGGGCATGACAAGAACCCTTGATTGACTAATTACCAAAATCGACCATCAACTGATAGCATTTGCTTTGTCTCAGTCAATAGGTTTAAATTATTTCTTACAAGGAGAATATTATCAATATATAGCATCGGTATTACGAAATTGTCCACACGTACCATCATATAAATGCATTGGTCTGTACTATTGTCCTTAAATCCAAGAGAAGTCACCATCTTATTAAACTTAAGATACAATTGCCTAAATGTTTGCTTTAAGACATACGTGGACTTTCTCAATTTACACACAAGGTGTTTTTTGCCCTTTTCTTGGAAATCAATTAGTTGTCTCATATTATTTGTTTTTAACAAGTCACCATTCAAGATGTTGTCTTAACATCCATATGATGTAACTCCAAATTATAGTAAGTTACCATTGCTATAATAATTCGAAATGAGTCCTTAGTAAAGACTGACAAGAAAGTTACTTTGTAATCTATGACTTCCTTTTGTGTATAGCCTTTAGCTACAAGCCTAGCTTTGTAACTCTCAATTTTCCCTTAAGCATCTCTTTTGGTTTTGAAGACCCATTTACATTTAACTAGTTCACAATCAGTTGGTAATTCAACTAGATTCTACACTTGATTCTTGTACTTTGAGGCTAATTCATCTTTCATTGTAGTAATCCACCTTGAAGAATTGGAACTAGATATGGCTTAGGCAAACGTAGTGGGATCAGTGTCCTCGTTGACATTATATTCATGTTACTGCAGATAGATCACATAATCATATGAAATTATTGGTTTGTGTATTATGTTATATCTCTTTTGGGGAATGTCCATAATTGGTTCCTCTGGTTTCATATCTTTTCTCATAGGTTACACTCGATTAACCTGTAGGATGATGGAAGATTATCTTATAGCCTATGGTATTAGTGGAATTATGACACTTTTTTTCTCTGAAAGTGGTGATGCGTGATACTTGACTCCCATTATCCAGCTTATCCTTAAAATAAATGGCTCTATTTAATTCAATCACTCTGGTTATATAAGTTGGATATTAGAATCTACTATCTCTTGAACCATTGTAATAGCCTATAAAGAATCTAAAGATGGTTTTAGAATCAATTTTCTTTATTAGGGGAATATAAGGTTTTATCTCTGCCTTGCAATCCTAAATATGAAAATGCCTTAGACTAGACTTTTTACCATTTAATAACTCATAAGGAGTCTTGGAAACTGCCTTGCTTGACACTTGATTCAAAATGCAGGCAGTAGTTTTTAAAGCATCACTTAATAAAAATTTTGGCAACGAAGAATGAGCAAGCATACATTTGACCATGCTTATAAGTGTCTGGTGTAATACCCTAAATTTTCTAGAATTGATTTTGGTAATAAAAAAGGGCATTCCAGAGAATACAAAAAGGATGAAATTGAAGTTCCGAGAGTTTAGAAACTATAAATTTTGAGATGCGAAGTGTCTAGATATGGTAGAAATGAATTATATGAATTTTAGAAATCATCTGAAAAAGAAAACTTCCTTTAAAAATGCATGTAGAAGAGAATCCGTATTTTTAGGATTTAATTTTTAGAAAACTTTGGAGAGATCCAAACTAAGGTTACGGTTGTCCAGTGAGCACAAAGTTATAGTCGTTATAAAGGTAATTGATTTAACTAATTTGTGTTAAAATTTTAAAGTTGGTGGTGATTGGTGAGTGTGTTAATTTTGAACTTAAAGTTGAGAGAAATGGTAAGGCTATTAAAGGAAAAAATGACAAGGAAAAAGTCAAAAAGGAAAGATTGACTTACACTTTTCATTTTTACCCCTGTAAAGTCAGTCTTCTTTTCTTTTCCTAGACTTCCCTCCCTGGGTATTTCCTTGCAACACACACATTTTAAGCTTGGAGTTCTCTCTCTATATTTTTCTTTCTCTCACTTCAGGTGAGTAGTTATTTTTTCATGTTATTTTCCCAAATGTTTACTAATGATTCCTCTCTTTTTCTTCTTCAATTCGACACCAAAATCACATTGAATCAATAAGTGAAAACTAAGATATAAATTTTTGAAGTTCACAATCACTATTCATATTATTGTGCAACGCACAAACATACGAGAATTTTTGTTGTTTTTAGAGCTTGAATTTGTTATTTTTAGCTTATTTCTTTGCATTGAAACCATGATCTAATGGTATTTAACCATTTGATGAAAGAAAATCATTGAAAATTCAAGAAGCTAATGTACTATTCTTTCTTATTCTTGAAGAGTATTGAAGATCTGTATAGAATTACTTTAATTTCTTGTTTCCACTAGCCAAAATAAGTAATTCTTATCTCTCTTATGAATTATAAAATAACTAGTTAATGATAAATCAGTGAATTATTACTATGATAAAGAGAATGGATATCATGTGAACTTATGGTAAAGATGGACTTTAATTGGTGTTGCTAGTAAAATATAGTTGTATGATTGAAAAAGGTTTAGTTTTAAGCTTAGTTATTTCATAATCAAAAGTTGGATGAGCTAGTATATAAAGTTGGGTCAAGGAAATAAGGGCTGAGCTTGAAGAATGGTATAGTTGCATCAAAAACTTGTGCAAATTTGGACATACAAGTAGAATCGTGAGCATGATCGCAAGCCTAGGAATTCAAAGTCGAGTAGAATCATGATTAGAATCGCAAGGAACTTAATGAGAATGTTTTAATTCAATTTAAGCCAAAATAGATCAAAATGTGAGTTTACTTGTCAAAAGTTACAAACATTCAGACGTCTAGGATTATACACGATCCAAATCATGAGTATGATCTAAAATAGGGCTAGGAAAGGTTGATTTGAATCCAGTAAGAACAAGCTAAATTTTTTATTAAAATTGCAAAGGCTTAAAGGCATACTCTATTTTTGCGATTAGAATCATGACTTATGTGTAAGGAAGGGCAATTCAAATTGTAAGCCCTGAAATTGAAATATAAGCTAGAGTAGTTTTGGAACACTTATAAATCGATGATGTGTCACCTATAACATCTTTTTATAATTGTATGGATAATATGGTTGAGTTGGGAAGTGATGAAATAATTAAACGGTTAAGTAACAAAGAATTAACATTGTGAAAATATGTTGAAAATTTAGAAATTTAGCTTGTGAAAAAATAATAAATGATTTGGGTCCTTGGATGGATAAATAACTAGTGATGCTATGATAACAATATTGAAGATAATATGGTAGAGATGGATGGTGTATTGTGTGACATGAATTCTAGTTAATTCGAGTAAAACAATTAAGAAGTTCTACATAAGGAACCCATAAGCCAATATTAATGAACATAACAATTGTCTAAGGATTGATAATATGGTAATAGTCTAGGTAGTTAATATAATAATAAGATAAGGAATGCATGGTTGTATCAGAGATGGAATGTGATCCATGTGATCAAAACTATGATTGAAAGCAACTATTGTGATATAGTTATTATAAGTAAAAATGTTGTTAAGTTATGATACAGTTATTATGAGTAAGAATATTATTAAGTTAAGAATCCCTCGTAAGATGATATGTGATATGCAATAACAATAATGATGTGATGTGATACTATCAAGAGGTGAGTTTCTAAAAACTTAATGATTTGCTTATGAAATTTAGTATGAGAAATGATAATTAATAATAATAAAATGTGATTGAATGTGAATTTGAAATATAATTGTTATGAGAAGAGATCATGTTTGAAATCTTGAGATTTTCCTATGAGTTGATTTGTGATAAATGATGATGAGAAAATGTGATATATGAGGTTGATGAAATGTGAATGATAGATATCATAATGATGTGATGGAAAAACATGTGATTATATTGATCATGGAAAAATGAATTATATGACATAACTGTGATAAGAAATGATATTGTAAAATATTTGAAATTTTCCATGAGACATGAATGGCAAATAATGAGAATGAAATGTGAAATAATGGGATGAGATGGAGAAAATGAACCAGATCTCAAATTTGGGCCTTTCAATGTAAAGAGAGTGGTATAAGGTGGGAACTTGGAGGAAAAAGGTTGGGTTTGTGCGGGATAAGATGGAAAAGAAGTAACAAGGAGGATTTTAAATGTTATAATTTATTTTTGCTTATGCACCTAAATTGTTATGCCATGAAATGCTAAATTATAATATGATAATGTGAACTAAAAATATGATGACCAATGTTAACTATTGAGGCTATATATTCATGATTTATTATAATGTGTTAATGATGATGTCACTTAGAGGTTGGTTACGTGTGTATTTTGTGAACTACTGAATAGTAAAATTACATGATAAAACAACGAGATGATTGATGATGTGGGGGTGAGGCCATGAAGAAAATCATGGTTCTTTATAATATTCCATTGAGAGTGTAAAGTAATCTTATCCAGAGGGTAATCTTTGAAAATCTAAGATTTATTTATTAAACTCAGCATGAAATAAGAATATATGGTTATGATATACATGTGTATTATTGTTTGATGATAAATTCAAAAGTCAGGTATAAATTTATTTGACTGAGCCAAAGACTCACTCTTTTGTAAACTTTTTTTTTTAGATTCTCAAAATATTGCTATTGTTTCTCCATCAGAATGTAAGGATGGATGTTAATCATGTTGAAATAATGGTTGATATATTCATAATCACTATAGTGAGTCTCTAGAAGCATATGAGGATAGAATATTTTGAAAACTTAATGTAACTTTCAAACATTACCATTCCAGGAGTATATGTCTTACTTGGGTTGTGCTTTCACACTTTACATAAATATGTTATACTTCAATATAACTCTTTCTTTCTATAACTTATAATTTTTAACTTAATCAATTAGGTTTTCAATAAAAATGATTTGGGAATATTAAAACAAGTATGAGCAATAAAAGTTAATGAAAATAGGATCAAGGCTAGTGAATTATCAATTGAAAAAATTGATATTCATGCCAGTTATGGCTAGAAATTTAGGTTGTGACATTTGGTTACTCCTCTTCGCTATACCATTTTGTTCAAGTGTTCCAGGCATCGTGTAACTAGATTCAATGCCACACTCTTGCAAATATCTAATAAATGGACTAGGTTTCTACCAATTTCATCACTATCGTAGTATTCACCACTTTTATCAGAATTGATGTTTTTAATTTTCTTTCCATGTCTAAGTTCAACCATAGCTTTAAAAGCTTTGAAAGCATCTAATGATTTAGATTTTTTAGTGAGCAATTCAACCTATCTAAATTTGGAGTGATCATTTATGAAGGTAACGAAGTATTTGTAATCACCTATAGTTGAAAGGGTAATAGGCCCACCGATATTTGTGTGAATCAATTCTAGGGCTTTCTATTTTCTACTTCTTTTCCTTTTCTAGCTCTAAAAGAGAGTTTCTTTTTGATGTAGACTTCCTAAATTTAAAAAATCCAAATTATGCAAGACCCCTTCTTTTATCAATCTTTGAATTCTTTCTCTGGAAATATGTCCCGGATGCTTGTATTATAGCACTGAGGAATTCTCATTGACTCTCTTTCTATTCTTACTAATCACAGTATTAATCGCATTTGCTTAATCAGGATTAAGATTAATTTTATATAATCTATCAAATAATATACCAGAACCAATCATACATGAGTTATAAAACAAATCAAACTTTCCATTTTCAAAATGATAGGAATATTCATTAAGGTCTACTGCAATAATTGAAATCAAATTCCTTCTTATGGAAGGTACATTAACATTGTCATTGTTCTTTAGTTCTAATACATGATTGGAAGATAAACATAAAGAAATATATCCTATGTGCTCCACTTGTAATCTGCCACCATTTCCAAGTCAGACAATAAGCTCCCTTTCACTTGGCCTCCTCAGGTTTCTCATTACCTATAAAGCATTTGACATATGAATAGTAGTACTAGTATCTAACCACAAAGTATTTGATGGTACATTAATAACATTCGATTCAAAACAAATTTGAGCCAAAGGAGTATCTTTCTTCTTTTTCTTAATCCATTATTTTTAATTGAAACAATCCACCTTCTTATGCCCATTTTTCTTGTAGAATCTACAATTTGAGCTTTTTTTAGGCTTATGATGATTATTTTTCATTTTATCATTTTTCTTGTCTTAAGTCGATTTCCCTTTTCTATCCCACTGATGCCTTTCGTTTCCTTGTTTTGAAGTTGAACCATGAGAAACAAAATTTGTAGTTTAAACCTTTCCTTTTCTCATGTGTTCCTCTACTTGAGTCATAATGGATATCAACTCTCAAAGTCTTCAGTACATTAAATTAAGCAAATAGAGACTCTAATGCATGCCAAATAAGGAAGCTATCACCTAGATCAACATTCATGGTCTTTAGCTTGTTATAATAGTTAACTAGTTTTAGAATGTGGTCTTGCACTTTATTGACACTGTTATATGTTGTCTTTTCTAGTAGTGAGAGGTAGTGACCTTTCTCTATTTTATCAGATTTTAAAAATTTTTCTGCAATTGAGCCCAGAAAAGTCTTTGCATTCTGGGATTCAAGAATTTTTTGTCTAATGGTCTTATCCATAGTGTATTTCATGACCATCATGCATGTACAGTATGAATGAGCCCATTTTTCATGCTTGGCCCTCGGTTCAGCACTTGAGTTTGCATTAATGACAAGTTCCTCTTCTCTAAGCACCATATCCAAGTTAATGACCACCAGATATAGCTTTAAAGATTCAGCCTAGTCCTTATAGTTTATCCTATTGTTTTTACGAAAGTTAATTGCATATGCAAAGTAGTTGAGAAAAATTTATTATATAATACTTTAGTCATGCTTATATTTTCCTCATGAATATTAACTATACAATTTTACACAATATTATACCATGAGAATTAATACCGAAAGGACATTTAAAATCTTATAATATAATATAAAAATTAATTACTACATTTGTAAAACCTAATTCTGATAGAGTGTTTAAAATTCTAAGAATGCAATACTTAATCTTACACTCATATTATTGCCTATATGTTATATTAATAATATCATACCTAAAAGAGCATGTAATATTATTAATGTAATACTCTCTTATATATCACGTTAAATAATTTTATTTTTAACAAAATTTTATGTGATTGATCTAATGATAGGCAAGTATGCAATTACACAAAATTCAATAGTATAATATGAGTTACTAATAAATCGCACAAATAACACCTACTAAAATAGAAAATTTTAATATAATAATTTTAAATTTCTCAAAATTGATTATGAAAAAGATACTAGAAAAATATCTTATAGAGTACTTTAATAAATAAAACAACAATAAAATCACAAGGAAAATGTGCAACTCAGCTAGTAAAGTAGAGAGTTTTTGAACTTATGATTTCGGGAGTGTTTTTTTTTTGTCACAACCTAAACCTTCATCTTTTTTATCTGTTTGACAGAAAATGAGTCAGTTTATTTGGATTTGACCTAGTTTAATTTTATAAATTTTCAATCTTTTCTTTTGTGCAATTTTTTTTTCACCATTACATTAGAAATTTATTTTCTTGCTTACCCACTCATTAATTTGAGGGAAAACAAAACTTTTAATCAAATTAATCTTATTTGTTGCTCCTAAGAATTTTGTAAGAAATTGCCCAAATAATTCGAGTTTGAGTGTATTATTTTTCGGTACTCGAAAAAGCATTTATGGGAAAAAGTTTGTATCATCTTGATTCAAGTCTTTTTTTTTTTTAATTTAGAACACCAAATCTCAATTAATCCTCAAATTGACATTTGAGTTGTATTCTTGTTTAGGTATGAGCCTACAAATTCAATCTAAGAATATTCAAACATTGAATTCTCAATTAATACAATTTAACATATGATGATATCAAAAAACATTAATCTATAAATTCTAATATTTTGAGACTATGTAAAATTTAAATTCATAGCAGTACTGAATCATTAATACCATGTAATCCTACATTAATAATTTCTACCAATGATCCACACTTTCAAACAACCATATTACATAATTTTTGGATTTGACACCAATTGATAAAATGATATATGAATTTAAAAATATATAGTAGAATTATGTTAATACAGTATGTTTGAATTGCAAATTAGAAACAAGATGAAATTAATAATAAGCCTTACTTGAATTCATAATATTTTCCATTAGGTTAATTTGGATGGTTGATAGAATCCGTTCTCTATCAATCCGCACTTGACATAATCCCTCCTCTAGCAATTCCTAATCTTTCCAATTTTGGAGAAGATTTTACAACATCTAATGAGAGAAAATTATATCTGACTAGCAATGTAGAGTAGGAACCTATCATTTTAATATAACATTTGATTCAGGATCCTATCTATCATAGGATCAATCAAATTTTATAGTATGGGTTTAGTACTCATTGAAGCCAAGCATATAATGTTACAATAGGGCTAGTAATTCATTTTGACGTTAAGCTTTAAATAATATTATAAAATATGGGTAGTATCAAACAGGATTATTCATCAGACAATTACTCCGTACACACCTCAGCATAAAGGGATAGTTGAAAGAAGAAACATGACCATTCTCAACATGGTCAAAAATTTGTTGAAGACAAAGCAAATGCCAAATAAGTTTTGGGGTGAAGCTGTATCATGCGCATTCTACATCCTTAACAGAAGTCCAACTAATAAACTGCAGAATAAAACCCCGAAGAGATGTGGTTAGGGATGAAACCAAGCCTAAGGCATATGAATATATTTGACTCCTTGTGCTATGTCCACATTCTAGAGGAGAAAGAAGCAAATTTGATGATAGAAGTGAGAAGGCAGTATTACTGGGTTATCACCAAACTGGAGGATACAAATTGTATAATGCAAGTATAAATAAGGTAATAATAAGCAGAGATGTATTAGTTGATGAAACTGTTAGCTGGGATTGGAATAAGGTTGGAGAATCAGAAGCCTTCAAAAGCCCTCTATTATACAACCTAGAAGAAAGTAATCCTAAGATTACGATGTTAATCAAAGACAAGAATCAGGACAATTTAATGAGCCTAGAAATGCACACATGAAGCAGCAAGGCCAGAGAGAAACAGAAGACTACCTGCTAGATTGACAGATTTTCAAGTATTTTCTGATAACACCTTGAATGAAGAAGGTGATTTTGTGCACTTGGCCATGTTTGCAGATTCTACACCCATCAGTTTTGAAGAATCAATAAAGCAAGAGACTTGGATGGCAGCTATGAGAGAAGAATTAAGAGCCATTGAAAAGAATAAAACATTGGACTTAGTTGATTTACCAACTGGAAGGAGACCTATTGATGTAAAATGGGTTTATATGACCAAAATTAAACCGAGTGGAGAGATTGATAAATATAAAGCTAGGCTTGTTGCAAAAGGGTTCTTACAGAAACCTGGTCTTGACTACCATGATTTTTTTTTCTCCAGTAGCAAGAATTGAAACAGTGAGATTAGTTGTTGGACTTGCTACAATAAAAGGTTGGGGAAGGCACCAGATGGATGTGAAATCAACATTTTTGAATGGCCCACTTGAAGAGGAAGTCTATGTATTACAGCCATCTGGTTTTGTTATAGCAGGAAGTGATCAAGGGTCTGCAGGCTCAATAAGGCTTTGTTTGGCCTTAAACAGGCCCCAAAAGCCTGGAATAGAGGATTGACTCATTCTTTCATGCCAACAGTTATCAAAGGTGTTCTTGTGAGCATGATCTGTACATTAGAGTCACTAAACACGAAACTATTTTTAATAGTATGCTTGTATGTTGATGATTTACTTCTGACTGGCAATAATGAAGGTGAAATAAAGGAGTTTAAAGACAGAATGAAGGAGGAACTTGAGATGAGGACTCTTTCTTTTTTCCTTGGTATTGAATTTAAACACAATTCAAGACGGTTAGTGCTACATCAGAAGAACTATATCACAAATGTATTGAAGAGATGCAGCATGCTGCACTGCAGCCCATCTCAAACTCCAGTTGATCCTGATGTCAAGTTAATGAAGAATGGAGATGGATAGACAGTAGACCCAACATTATTCAAACAAATGGTTGGCTGTTTGAGGTACATCTGTAACTCCAGACCTGACGTTTCCTATGGTGTAGGTTTGATTAGCTAGTTTATGGATAAACCTACTCGGTCACACTTAGATCAAGGGTTGTAATTTCTTCATAACAGGAGCTTCTGTTCAAAGGAGACAACATGGTTTACTGACAGTGACTGGAGTGGAGATAGTGATAATAGAAAGAGTACATCTGGCTATCTATTTAAGATTGGTGATACAGCTTTCTCTTGGAGTTCTAAGAAGCAACCAATCGTAGCTTTATGATCTTGTGAAGCTGACTATTTTGCAGCCTCGGCAGCAGTATGCCAAGTTATCTGGCTGCAAATTCTACTGAAGCAAATACATCTGAAGGTTCCTGATTCAATGAAGTTGTTTGTCGATAGCAAATCAGCCATCAGTCTTGCAAAGAATCCAGTGGCACATGGAAGAAGCAAACATATAGAGACTAGATTCCATTTCCTCAGAGATCAAGTGAATGGTGGAGAATTTGAGTTAATGGACTGTAATACAGAAGAACAGTTTGCAGACCTGTTGATAAAGCCTCTGAAAGCTGACAGATTTGAGGAACTCAAGAAAACGATGGGACTGGTGTCTTTGATGTGAATTAGGGGTATGTTAGAAGAATTGTAATTCAGATTTTATCGTGTAAATGAAACTGTGTCATTTGAGTTGGTGAATAAAGGCCGTTAGAAGTTAGTTACTTGCCTATAAATAAACTGTAACGAATGTAGAAGTTATCTCTCTGTTTTGAATGAAAGAAGTATTTTTCTCTCCTCTCTGATCTTCATCATTTCCAAATGCATAAAACTCCCTAGTTCCAACATTTGTTGGATATTCCAAATTCCATCACAGTTGACTTATCTACAAAATTCCTAACTTTTTCTTCAATTCAATTTTCTCAACGTCTCAAGCTTTCATATCCAACGGTCTTCCAAAAGCCCATTTGAAATTTTCCTGGAAAATTCTAACTCACGTTAATATTGTTTCAATTGGTCAAATATTCCCAAACTACAATTTTCTTTTGGCGTTTGTTTCTGCTGTTCATTTTGCTTGTTGCAGGGAAGAAACTGACAGTGATTCCTTCTTGCATATCCTAACCTTGGAGGAGAAAGAAATCATTAGATATGCAAGGTTTTCGACTGAAAAACCGTTTCTTTTCCTATCTACCATGGCTACCTAATTGCAACAAGGTGGCTATTAAATTTCCTGACTTCGAAAACAATTTTCCAGCTGAGAAATGGCAAATTAAAATGTTCCATATGTGAAAGGAAAAAAAACACACACACATGCGCACACACGCACGCACGCACTCTCGTGCTTTCTAAGGATGTGATTGCTTTAACTGTTTTTTATTTTCATTTTTATTGAAAATAAAAGATTTATAAAAAAATATGTTTGATAGTTTTTATTATTTTTATATTTTAAAAAATGGAATCTTATTTTTAAAATTTAAAAAATAATAAAAAGACATTATTCATAATTTTAATTTTATATGATAACAATTTTAAAATCATTTAATCTTATTATAATAAATTATGCAAATCATAATTATTATTGTTTGCTTTCATCCATCACCAACTTTTATTGTTATCATTGTCTCGCTATCATTTTTGTTATCACCACCACTATCATCTCATCTCCACTACTACCTTCGTCTCCACTTTCATTGCCACCACAATTATTGCCACCTCCATCTCCATTATAATCACCACCACCACCACTTTGGCTTCCATCCCCACTATGGCCATCATCATTTTCACTTCTATCATCACTTTCATTATCACTACAATTATCACTATCTACAATCACCAACTATTATATAATTACCTATCATCAATGTTCACTTCCTTTATTATCAACACTTCCAAATCACTATCACGGTCAACAATTCACTTCCATATGGATTGTTCATTGCTTTCATCACCATCACTCATATTCACCATCAATTTGTATTATTAATATCCACTTTCATTGTTGTTTACCTAAACTAATGTCTAGAATTACAATTATTTCTATCACCACTATCCACACAATCATAATCATATTACAATTATTATTTTGAGATGAAAATGAAAGTTATATTAAAATAAAAATCAATCACATTAAAAAAAATGAAATCTAAATATAAATATCATTTTTTAAAATAAAAATAAAAAATATATTTACAAACCAAGCATACTAATTTTTTTGACAAATTATTGATATTAAGTACAATATCAAATTCATTAATAATTTTAATGGATAATAAGGAAAATGAATAGTTGTTGACAATAGATTTTGATTCTGCTAGAATCCAACCAATCAGAGGAGTTCTTACGGACTCAAACTGCTTTTCGGTTGTTGCAAATGAAAAATGAAGAAAAATAAGAGGAAGAATAATAAATACACAAAGGACTTTTAATATGGTTCGGTCAAAATTGGGTAGCATTAATCCCTACGTTCACAGTAAGATATTGATCCAAAGGAATTTCTACAGAGTTTTAGTATACTAGCTTCGATCTCTTCTTATAATGATCTCCCTCTTTCTATTTATAAATGTTGGGAGATTACAATGGTAATTATTTAGTTTGTGTTTTTGTTACATCAAAATAAATGTACAAGACAGTCTAGACTATTGCAAAATATCCTCTACAGACTGGTGACTAACTTCTGATGTTTGCTTTCTGAGGATGGGCTTGTGGTGCTGCTTTTGGATTTCCCTCAGTGAACCCTTCATTGGGTGAGATGCAATGTCTGCGAGCCGAAACTTTAGGTTGTTGATGGCCTTTGGCCAACAAGGACGAACTTCTCGTGAGCTTGCCTTTGGCAATGCTAGCTCGCGTATAGCGAGCTATTAATTATATGAATCGGGACTTGTCTCTTAACAAGTTAGGATTTCTATCTCGTTCTGTGCTCATGTATATAGCAACCTATCAAATTTGGCTTTTTTCTCATTTGAACTTGGTCTGTTGTCAGATTTTTATCACCCTGTTTTGCATAATCGAAAAGCGCCTCTAACAATAGTCATGTTAGTAATAAAATTAGGGGGGGATAATTCACATTTTCGCGTGTTAAGACGTTGATATGCAAACTGAATAATAAATGGCATTGTTGATATGTCCTTAGAAATATTTGTTTTCATGTTGCCTTTATATGATGTTGTTTATTATTAAATTTTCACCAAAAAAAATTGTAAAATATCTTTTTAATTTTAGGTTGTTAAATTTTAATCTTATTAATTTTAAAAATTAAATCTTTAAATTATACAAAATTTAAAATTAATATTCATCATCTACTTAATTAATTATCTTATTAAATTATGTGATTTTTTTACTTTTTAAATCATAATCTCAATATTATTATATATTAATTTATGATATCATTTTTATACACAATTTTTAACTTATATTAAATATTTAATTAAAATTTTATATATCTAATTTAATTTTTATTAATTGTATAATACATAAATTATGTATAAAAAATTGATATGATAAATTAAGATATAACAATGTTATGATTCTAATTTAAAAGATTTATAAAAAATAATATAATTTAATAAAATAATTAATTGAATAAATAATAAATAATAATAATAAATTATGTATAATTTAAAATTTTAATTTTTACAATTAATTGGATCAAATCAAAAATCAAAATTAAAGGGAAGATTTTATTTTATTTCTCTAAATTTTCGTGTGAAATTTTGTAATTTTCGATGCCTAAAAGTGGAGCTTACGGGTAAAAGTCACGTCGTACTCTTTTTTATTGCACAGAGTGGTGTAACTGTAAATGTGCTGCCTTCATCACATTTTTTGAAAATTGTTTCACACTTGTGAGACAATATTTATGAGTAATTATTAATAGTATTTCTTATTTATTTATTCAGATCCGAAAAAGTACAAATCCCTACGAATATCAACCACGTAGGAAACAGAGAATCTGTCGGCACTATTTTGATTGTGACACGTGTCACAGGACGACAAGCTCTAATGCATGTTACTCATCACGGGTTCCACTTGATACTTATCTTGATTGTCTCTCTTCCGTCATAATTCCTGTCTTAAATCGAATCTTTGCTCAAAAATAAAAAATTATGAACCAAGAAAGAAAATCGAAAAAAATCAAAACCTTAAAATAATTCCTCGTCATCATCTTCCAAAAAAAAAAAAAAGGTTAGGGTTTTGCAGCATTCATCATGCCGAGTCCGTGACTCATCTACCGCTACCGTTACAACCTCCTCCGTCGTCTCTGACGCCACTATCCGATCGATGGCTTCATCGCCGGCATTCTTTATGATCTGTATCCTCCATTCTCTGATCGCCGTTACTTCTGGGGCATTGATGATGTTCTACATGAAGGAGGTGTACACGTTTGGGCATGGGGTTCAGACAGCGACGAAACTACTGGGATCGACACCCCATGACCAACTATTGATCAAAACCTCCGATTCGTTTTCTGGATTGTTGCTGGTTGCCATCGGATTCCTTCTGTTTATGGTTTCTTTCGTCAAAGACAGGGACTTCCAGACCTTCTTCGCAAAAGGTTGCACGGTTCTTCATATTTTCATGGCTATGTGGAGGATATACTTCGAAAGGAAGGTGGAGGACCTTGCCTGGGATTGGCTGAGACAGACTGTTGGCGACATTGTGTTGGCACTGTCGTGGATTTTCTTCCTTGTTTACACTTGGAGAGAGAAGTATGATTAGCTTCCGGTCCTAATTGGTTTTTCCCTTATCGGTACAATGTTCAGCTCAAAAATACTCTGTAAAAATTAAATTTCAGATGTTTCAATTAAAGCGAGTGTGTTAGATATAAAATCAGCTGTGAATTTCCTTTACTGCGTTCAATTATGATCAAAATACTGGAAGAGTGTATCTTCAATTTTCTATACTGCACGCTGGAATTGGTCTCTCCCCTTAATCTCTTGATCTGGATACGTGACAATTCTCAATTACAATTCATTACTACAGTTATCTGTATAAAGAAAATTGCTTTTCGATATAGTTATACTAATTATTGTCCTTCAAACATATATGTTACTTACCTTTTGTAGTGATAGTTTACCCAGTTGTTGCAATTTATAGAAGCTAATGTTCGCTAGTGATTTCCGAGTTCTGATTGAAACTGTCTGGCAAGGTTGAAGATTATTTACGGATAAAATTAATCTAAAGGTGCATGCTAATGTTTAGTATTTAGTATCTATGATTTTGGGTAAATTTTGATTTGGTGGTTTGTTTCTATGGTACTTACGTTTCTAGGTACTTGTAATACCACTGAAAATGATTATCTATACCAAAATAGGTTGAAAAGGTTGCGTATTCCATTTGCATGCCCTAATACAATCCTACATGTAACGAGCTTTTGGTAACTATGGTTTATTCATTTGAAAGTAGAGCAGAACATAGACTAGTTGCTAATGTTTTGAATTGGTATATTGTCCTGAGCATCATCTGGTTGTTCTGATACTAGGTTTATAAATTTATGCACTCCTTGGATTACAACGAATTTCACTTTTAAAGTGCCACTGATGGATGAATCTTGAAGCTTTTCTCTCTATACGAAGGGATAAGCATTTCATTTGCCTTGACTTAACAGAAAAGGGATACTTGAGGGGCCAGAGATTGAGGAAATGCAACACATATCTTATGGTAATATACACTTAATATAACTAGAAAAAACTCAAGTAGACGGAATCCAAGTTCAATATATTAATTTGGATCATTTGGAATTTGGAAATCTTCTGCATTAATTGTCTTCATTGGCAATGGACATTTGATGAATATGGTATTTTGTGTGTTCATAGGGATAACATAGTTGAGGTATGAAATTCATGGCATTTTGTATGATTATCCCTTATTATTTAGAGGTCTCTGCCCTTGTATTTCCGTCTTAGTTGATTCGTTTCATTTCCTGCACAGCCTTGACTTGAACAAGTCTCTGGCGCTAATACTCAAGTAATTTCTAGATGTTCTTGATATTGTAAATTATTACATGTTTCTGTCAAACAGAAAACATAGAATATCTATATTTCACTTTCTGTTAGACATATCATAAATATGATTATATGGAGCATGATGGATGATAGGTTTCTTTCTGTCTCCTCCCTCCCCTCTTCTTCTGTTATTCCATATGCCATACCAGATATATTCTGAGTTAGGATTACACAAGTTTCCCAATTTGATGCATAGGAGGTTTATTGTCAGTCTACCATCGAATAAGATATTGTTACCATAAGAGTTCGAATGTTTGAGATTATTTTCATCGGTTTTGTAGGATGAAGTCCTCCATTCATACAGCTTTTACTCTATCTTACTATCATAATGTATAGACATGAACTAGATTATATTTGCATTTTAGTCCGAAATAGGGCTATGTATGTACGCTTATACGTGCAATATGTATCTCCTGTCTGTGAGCTATGATTCCTTCATTAGCTATGCGAGGTTCATCCCTAACATCACATAAAAGGTATTGCCTGTTAAAAGGTCATGTGTTTATATTTCTTCACATTGTGGTTGGCCTGGTTTGCTGAATATGTGTAAACTTAAGTAATTTTAGCTGGTGGTTGTCGAACTTTATACATTGTCCATTTTCATTTATATAATTTTATCTACTCTGCCTTAGAATCCATGTGCCTCGCTGATGCTTAACTGAGCTTGGAAGCATTGGTGTAATCTTGGCCCCTAGATTTCTCATCTCTGTTTAAGCAATTTCAAAAGTGCAACATTTTGTGTTAAAAATTGTGAAATATATGAAAGTTTTTCACCAAAGTTACGAGTTTTCATAAAAATTGAGAAGAAAAAATAATTGTACGGAATTATAGCTCTTGTTCAATACATGTAAGGGAGCACTTGGTGACCGGTTTAACTATTAGACTGTCAAACTATTTGGCAACCTTCTTTCCTTGGTATATGTACTCTGCCCCTAATTTGGGAAATTATACTTTGAGTAGCATGATCCAGTTTGCCTACAATATTTCCACATCTCCGTGACTATATACTTATACTATTAGGCACACCTCTACTTGTAACTCCAGGGCTAGAGCTGGCTATAAGCAATTCATATGGTGGAATTCCAGCTCCACATCTGTTCTTAAGTTTTGGGTCATTATTTCTCTTCTCAATCTCCTTTTCTATCTTCTTTAACTCAATAGAAAACTTATAGAATGCCTCTACAATCTCAGGGTCACCAGCCCAATCTGATAGATCCTTCCTTTGCCCTATATATTCTTCATCACTTGAATGTTGAGAAAGCAGATTTACCACTGCCAGAAACTTAGTGGTTTGAAACAAATTAGGTAGTGAGGACAAAACATACCCTTCTGGGTCCTTCACAAATTCTTTGTACTCTTCTGGGTCCTCTACATTGGGTAATAGCCTTTTCATCGCTGGGGGGCGCATTGGGACATACCCTCCGAAAGGGTACTGCCCAAAATTCACTGCAGAATGTTGAACAGAAGCTGACCATATGAGAGTGGTGAGTATTGAGGTGAGATCACTTGGTGTGGATAGGCTGGGCCACCAATTAGCATGTTGATGATCTGAATGGCCCACATTGACAGCCTCATCATACCAGGCCTGGAGCTCGATGTCGGATCGGACTATGTGCCCGTCTCGGTAGTAGTAGTTCACATAGGTCCTGACCAAATTCTCCAAGACAAACCAGATAAGGAGCCCATCATTTGCATAAGGGTAATCTTCTATGTGTAGTTTCAGTCCATGAGGCTGTGTAGGATCAGGTTCTGCCAATCCCCTGCATAATCATAACAAAGATTATGTTCATAACCTATTTTTCTTTTGATGTTTAGTTCACATAAGAAGTTGTCGGTCATTGTTTTGTAGGATGTGAGTTTCAGGGGACAAACCTTCTGATGAGATCAGCAGGGAGGGTTTCCAAGTCAAAACGCCACCAGTCTCTGTAAGCAGCAGAAACAATCTCCGCACTATATTTTCCGGTGCTGAAGTCAGATTCAATAATGCCTCCTCCATTGATGAGAGCTTCACGAGCTAAGGCATTGATTTGCAAAGTGTGTTTCATGTGAGGTTTAAGAAGCTTGAAGATGGGATGCATCGCACTCAGTTGCCGATGAGCTGCTATAATGAATGGTTCCATGCATGCGTGGGTCCTCAACCTGTAACAATTGAGACCATCAATCATTTAATCAATAAGTAACAATGAAGATGAAGTTGTGATAATGGCATATAGTAGCATACCAATGATGAACAAGCTGATGAACACCGGTATCATTGGAGCAAACATGGGCTTTGCCCAATTGCCACAACCAATAAGAGGTGGAATCCACCGGAGGGGTAAGGACCTGTTTGGATGGACGATTTTGATCATTTCTTGGTGGAAGACTAAGCTCAATAGCTATAGGCTTCAAAGTTCCAACTTGAGTCAAGAAAAATATGGTTCGAGTTGCATAAGCTTTCCGGTCTTCATGAGCATTTATGCCCTTTAGAAATGGAATATAAGCATCATGATAATCTAGTATGAATAGCTTCTTCTCTTCCATTGCCTGAAAAGAAAAAAATAAAAGGAAAACTATATTTAAGTAATGGAAATTAAAGATTGAAAAAAAAGGGCGATAATTCATTTTAAAATTCAAATATTTAAAAATGAAATTTAAAATTCTATCTCAAAATTGTCTCCATCACCAAGGGGGGAAGTACATAATAATTACCTTTTTATTATGGCCTTTAAATATATTATAAAATTACTTTTGAATCAAATAAAACCATGAATGGAAAAAAAAATGGTTCTAGACTAGCACAAATAAAACTATGGCTAAAATTTTTAAATATACCTGTTGTACGGACATCCCATCCATGTGAGATATTATGTGTTCTGCCTTTAGGGCAGATTCTTGTGGTCCATATTTGAAGGGATCCAAATGACTTTCTGGTGGAA
Organism: Saraca asoca; assembly: GCA_026873985.1. Lineage (NCBI taxonomy): Eukaryota > Viridiplantae > Streptophyta > Magnoliopsida > Fabales > Fabaceae > Saraca > Saraca asoca. The sequence continues at coordinate 10,942 of JANHAO010002019.1, read as the reverse complement.
AAGTCTATTTGAGAGGGAAAGAGTCAACAAGTAAGTATATATATAATAATTATTACAAGTTTTAATCTTTTTTATTTCAATAAAGAAATATGTATTCAAAGGAAAATCAAATTTCAAAAGTTGAATTTTACGCTTACCTCAAGTCTTTTTATGCTTAAAGGGTTAACACCAGCTAATGCTTGACGACCAAGTTCCTCATCTTGTATGCAACATCCATTCCCTGAAATATTCATCAGCTCTTTCTTATTTGTAAATTAAATGTTTCAATCCTTTTTTTTTTTTTTTAAGAAAAAGCAAAAAAATGCCTTCATTTATAATGATATTTGTCTCAGACATGTAGTTTGAATGGACCATGTTCCTCCAACAGAAGAAATGTCTGCTATTATTATGAAATACAACAAGAAATTGATGGATTGATTTGGTGACGAGCTTTAACGGAAACCACATAATGCATAACACTATTTTGTAAATATCATCCAATAACTTCAAATAAGATTTGAATTAGATATCAATAATAGTATTTAGGATGAAAAATATTATTGAATCTCATAAATTAAATATATCATATTTATCCATTTTATGAATTTTTTTTAATATTAAATGGTAATTTAAATCAATTTGCATGTACCCTGATTAATTAATTTATTGAGTCAAAGACAAATTATTTATACATATCTTAGCATACTAACCACTTATTATGCTTGGAGTATTGAACTTAAAGTAATCTTGGAGTGAATTTTGGATGTTGATCAAATCCGAAGGAAAAGACATTTGTTTTGTTGTCATTTTCTCCACATTAGGGTTGCTGTAAATACTCGAAATCTCAGAAAGCTGCTTGAAATCTCCACACTTTGTAACACAAGTTCTGAAGAAAGGAATCAAATTCCGAGTCACTGCTTTTATCCTCTCCACGTCAAGAGTTTCCTTTCTAACATCCTCAAATGCCTCATCTCTTGGCACATAGGTTTCCATGAATGTTTTTACTGGAGTCTCTGCCTTCATGTCTGCCAAATTTTGGTAGAGAATAATTAGGAAAACAATAATTATTAGATACTGTTTGAATTTAAAAAAAAAATATCATCAAAAACTAAATTTTTATGTGGAACTTTTCTTTATATCAAAGTTCTTTACTCCCTTCTCAAATATTAGACATGAAAGTCGTAAGCTAATTTATATTCAAATTTAACATCTAATTGCAATTACATAAAATTGTCAAAACAACCATAAGAAAAATAAAGATAACATAATTTATTATAATCACATTGTCGTAAATATGGTTTAAAATACTGTCACTATTTTTATTATTTTTGAAATAAAAAATGTTCTTATTCAAAGAAAGCAAGTGTAAACACATACAAATAATGACGCACAACAAAATCACTCATATGAGTCTATAATTTTTTCTTCAGCTAAAATGGTGGAGACATGATGACATGGAGAGTGTGGTGATTGTGGACCAAATGAAGTGTGGGCAAAGACTCACCAGTTGTACAAGGAGGACGACCAGTTCGGCATCGTCTGGGATGAGGATTCTTTTGGCCACCTAATATAGGCCTTGCATTTTCATTTCCTTTGTCTGGATTTCCTAAATCATTGTACACATCGTAATCATACACTCTATCATAGGGCTTTCTCACTCCTTTGCCATCCCCTCTCAGCTGCCCTAATTCTTTCTTTCTCAGTTCTTTTAGGCCCACTGGTGTGAGACAAGGTAAATAAGCCTGCTCAATCACACCACAATAATATACAATTAGAATTAGCGTTATATACACTTAAATTTGAGCACTCATATGTACAATCAATAGAATTTAAATATATAAAATTATTGAATAGATGATATTAGTATAAATTAGATTTTATCAAATAATATATAGTGAGTAATAATTTATAAGGAAAAAAAAAAGGAAGTATAACATTAATCGCATAGCAAAAAGGAAAACATAGTTTCTGACATGGCAATTGTATATTGAACTACATTACCTTGTTAGTGAAGAAAATTCTCTTCTCAGGATGAAGTGCTGCAGGTTGAACCCAAGAATCGCAGGAAAAACGTACAACATCTTCAATGGAAATGCTTTCCAAGAAGAACTCCTTGTCATATTTGTTTATCACAGTGACGGCTCCAGGCATCCCAAAATATGGATCTATTTCAAATTCCACTTTGTAAATGGATTTCTCAGCTCCAACATTGAAGTCCTTGGACCACTTCAACACAGTTTCTTTGCTCACCTTTGGCTCAAATGTTTCTGGAATATTATTAGGGCAAAAAAAATTAGAATCCAAATTCTATTAAACTTGTGGTTACACTTTATATATATATATATATATATATATACACACACACACACTTAGTTTTGCTTATTGCCTCTCGGACAAAATTTGATGGATTTATATTTTGACACGTGTAATTAATAAATAAGATTATGTGAATTAAAATGAATAGATATTGATTAAGTAAAAATAAATAAGCATTTGTAGCTAAAAAAATTAAGCTAGTAAGAAGGGATAGTGGTCACTAAAAATTTTGAAATGTGAAATTTTGATTTGTGTTGTATATTTATTTTTCATATGAATATCTTCAAAATTTAAAATATTTTTGTAAACATACTTCATAATTTGTATCTTTTAATTTCTCAAAAAACTTATCTCTAACAATTTTCTTTTCGAAACTAAGTCAATACAAATGCCTATCATTACTTTTTTTTTTTTTTTAACTGAATTAGGTAAAGAATGACACATTTCAAGATGAAGAAAATTCTAATATATTATATATGAGTAAATAAGGATTTTTGCTTCATAAAAAAAAAAGAATTAGAGATAAAATTTTTAATTAAGATACATATGTGCCCTTCAAATCTTTTAAGTCTATCTCTTGTTTTATTGTAAGAATATCTGTTTGTCCACCAAATCTATTATTCTTCGGGAAGACCATTGGCACCTTAGTGCTTAATTAGTACTTACCAGGGTCGACTTCAGTGCTGACAAGCTGCATAACTATGCCTGTTCCCGGGACAGAATTGTCAAAACCATCAAAATGTCGAAGCATCAAGGCTATCAGCTCCTTCACTTTATCCCTACTATTCTTAATAGTAAAGGTTCCCGTCACCGTCAGCGGATTCACAGAAAGAGTTCTCTTGGACTCTTCAACGAAGGGTATCAACGGTGCCAGCCGCAGCAGCCCCGTTTTCAGCTCCGGCTTTGTCTTGACTGAACTAGACAACGGTTGGGACAAAGAAAACTGAATCGGATTCTGGAAATGGCGTTTGGGATGAAGAGATGCAACAGAAAATGCTTCTGCCATTGATTGACCCATGATTTCTTTAACCATAGTCATTTTGTTGAAGTCTTTAGTTTCTGTATATTTTTGTCGAATTTCAAAGTCAGTACTTTCTGATTTGTGAACACAATATTATGAGGGTGTATTTATAGCTAGAGATTGTTGGCAGCTTCCAAGTCCGCTATATATGGACAACTGAAAAAATATGTGAAGCCAAGGAAACTAACCAGAAGAATCCATTCAAAGTTGTGAGTCACGTGATAAGAAGGAAATATGTACACACGTACTCGGTATGTTTATTTATAAAAGTAAAGCATAAACCCAAGAAAACAGCTCTGGATAGGTTATCTTTCATATTATATGTAGACAAAAATATTTTCATTTTTTTTCTCTTTCAAAAATAAAATAAAATAAAACTCATGGACATGGAAGTTATTTAACCTTAATGCAATTAAATTTTGTCTATATTAAATGGGGAGGTTAACAATCCCATTTTTAATTTATTATATATATAAAGTCAATTTTATAACTTTAAAATTATGAAACAATAACTTAAAATTCTATATAATTTTTATAGAAAAGTTTAAGAATAAGATAGATTTGTCCAATTCAAGGTTAGGCCATCTCATCAACATCTTTTAAAACCTAGGACTCATTTAGTTCATACAGTAAATAAATTCTCGTAAGAAATTAAATTTCATAGAAAGTAGATTTTCTTTTGCACTTCCTGGGAGTGCTAAAAGTTATTTAATTGATAGTAAAAAAATTAGTGCTTCGATCTTATAAAATAAGTTCATGTGTTGTGTTTGATTTAATTATGAATTTTCTAGGAAGTTTATGAAATTATTAAAATACACTCTTATCATTAAATAATTTGTCATTAGAAAAGTGATCATGAAATAAAAGGATATTCTTATTATTATTATTTAAATTTGTAATGATAATTTTATATTTTAATTTCATTAAAAACACAGGAAGTCTTTCTTGTCCAAAGGGTTGGGTTAGCAACTTCTCATATTTTATAGGAAGTAGAATTTCTTGATAAATCCTATTTTTTTCAAGTAATGGCAAATCAAATAACACAACTATTCTCTACTTTATAGAAAGTTACACTTCTTATAAAATTTTCTACCAATCAAATGACCTCTAATTATAATATTTACAGATCGACTAATTTCTTAAAACTTAGTAGTAGGATTCAAATATAAAATATGAATGACCAAAGATAATAAAACTTACCAGATCAATCAATAAAAAAATCTTAAAATTCTATATATGTTTGAATCATGAATATATATTTAGGTCTTATAAATTGGAGTGTGTATACCTACCTATATACATTCATAAATCTGTTTAAGAGCAAATAAAAGAAAAGAAAATGAAGAGAAATGTAAAGTTATGCTTTGTTTGGGATTTATTCTTCTAAAATTGAATTTATTTCATTTTAACAAAATTGATTTCAATTTATTTTATAAATAAATTCTATTATTTGAAAACTATGTTAAAAATAATTTTTTCGATTCATTTACAAATGAATCCTTTTATTTGAAATATATTGAAAAATACATAAAATTCAATTAAAATGTAGATTTTAATGATATTAATATGATAAATAAAATGTTAAGATGAGTGTAAAGAACTAAAGATTTTTATATAACACATATTTTATATTAAATGAAATGAATTATAGTAAAATTCTTGATAAATTAATCATGGATTTCATAATGACACTTTTATAATTAAAATGTAACGTATAAATGAAATTTTCTTTAACTTAAATCCAAGCACCGTTTTTAAATTCATTAAATTACTAGATTATGTTATAACTGTTCTATCTTGAAAATAAATTCAATTGTCATATATATAGTGTTTGTCACAGTTACTTTTAGTAAAAATGGTTAAAATTTTTAGTATGGAAAAAAATTTATAATTATTTTTGAGTAAACCACCATTTTGGAAAGATTACATTAGATTTCTCTTGAAAGTATATTTTATATCAAATAGGCATTTTTTATTTCTAATTTTTACATCAACTCAGTTCTATCACTAGTTTTTTCATTTGAAGTTTGACATGGCAGTTTGATTTGCTAATGTGTCTCCATTTTAGTCCTTGAAAAATAAATGTTACATTAGATTTTTTCTATAAGTATATTTTACATCAAATAAGTACATTTTCTCAAATTAATATGCCTTAAAAAATAAGTGAAGCCTTTAATATAGAAATTTGACTTAATTACATATTTTTATCTTTTATAATTAAGCCTTTAATATAAAATTTTGATTTAATTATTTATTTTGATATTTTAAAGTCAAGTATTTAATATAGAAATTTGATTTAATTACATATTTCAATCTTTTAATAGAAATATTTTAAAACTGAAATTAAATTTGTTATTCAATTTTTGTCGCTATCTTCTTACTATCAAAGTTTAAATGTCATGTTTTAAACTAAAATTTATTTGATGAATTATAGTTTTATGTGAATGCTTTTAAACTAATATAGTAAACATAAATTTATAAAATATAACTAAGTAATATTGATTTTTATTTTTAATAAGATTATTCTAAAATAGTTTAATAATTTAATATAGAAAATATTAACTAAATATGTCATTATTTATAAAAACATTCTAAAATAGATATCAAAGTTAATTATATAAGTTTTTCAATATCTTTCTAATATTAATTTTTAGATGCCATATTTTCAAACGAAAAATACTATGAATGCCTACGATTTTGTCAACACTTTAATATAAAAAATATTAATTATTTTTAGTCAATATACTTTATAATTTTATGTTAATGCTTTTAAACCAATATATTAAATATAAATTTATAAAATAGAACTAAATCGTATAAATATAATATGACATATTTTATTTTCTAATAAAGATATTTTAAAATAAATTAAGTCTATAATAGAAAGTATTGGTATATTTTTCATTTATTTATTTTTTAAAATAATTATTATTAAAACTATAGGCTATCTAAAATATATTTAATAAGTAACACAATATATAAAAGTGAAGTTTTAATTAAAGAAAATGAATTTATTTGATGTAAAATATATTTTTTTTAAAAAAATTTATTGTAACATTTATTTTTTAAGAACTAAAATGGAAACATATTAACAAGCCAAATTATCACATCAGATTTCAATTAGAGAAACTAATAATGAAACTGATTTGATGTAAAAATTAATGAAAAGATATCTATTTATTATAAAGTATACTTTTGAAAAAAAAAGTTAGTACAACCTTTATTTTCTAAAAATAAAAATAGTGATTTACTCATTATTTTTTGAGAATATGTATCAAAATATTATTTTTTATAATATAAAAATTTTTACATTTAAAGTAGAGCATAAGTTATGATGAAAAAATAATCGACCCTTCACATCATTTGACCAAGAGCGCGCGGTGTGTACAATAGACTTACTCATACCCGGTTTCTGATCTGATATTTTGTGCCCTGAAAGTCCGAAAGTGGTCACATCTTGTTGACGCGGTTGAGATATTATTTCGAATACGTGTGTGGTTCATATATATTCTATATGCCTTTTCACTTGCCTCATTTTTGTTTTTTGCTATAATGTTTCGCGTGTTTAATATTGTGAATTGTGTTTGATAAGATAATGGGAATTTGTAATGTATACACGGATTTCAATCACTACTTGTGCAACTTGTATATTAGGATTAGGGTTAACACAAGCCATGTTTCAAATTTAATTGCAGAAAGAGAGAAAAAAACATAAATTTGACATGACCGAATTCATCAATGAGGGATACAATAAAAGTATTCACCATGGAAGATAGATCACAAATAAAATAGTCACGCTCAACCCTAACTCTCACTATTGGCTTTCTTTTTTATTTTTATTTTTTCTGCCATGCATAAGCTGTCTCAAAGTGTATTAATCAATGAGAAACTTGCAATGATGGTTAAGTGAGAATTCATTGTTGCAAGTTCGGATATCATGACATATTGATCATTACACTTAATGAACCTTATCTCGTTTCACAATTAAAGCACACTATAGTGTAATTTAGTGATACGGTCACCTTGGATTCCAACTGAGTGATTAAAGACTTACTTTATATATATATATATATATATATATATATATGGAGAGAGAGAGAGACGATATAAAATTTAGATCAAATATAAGAGTTGTAGTTATAATTGTTACATCTAACCATTTAAATGCGTAGACCTTTATATTTTTATATATCTTATATTAATTAAAGATCACATGTAGTCAATATAACTAGTTGCTATCCTGATCCCCAATAACTAAATAAATAAAAGTTCCTGGACCAATGTGACTTGGATTGCATATATTAGTTGAACTTGCATTGTGCATGTACTGTGTTGTGACCACGCTTCTTAGTTACGTAATGATATCGTAATACACCAAAGCATGTGCTCAAACGAAATGTAAGGACTTTTTTGTTTCATATAAGAAGTAAATTTTTGTGGGAAGTTAAATTTTTTATGAAGTAAGTTTTTATATGAACTTCTTAAAAAGTGTTAAAAATTATTTCGTTGGTATCAAAGAAGTAGAACTTATCAGGAAATAAGTTCTTATATAATATTTAGTTTAATTATAAATTTTTTAAAAAATATTATCAAAATAATTAAAATATCTTATATAAAAGTTATATTCTTTTTATCAAGATATTACATAAATTTTTAAAAAGATATATTTATTATTATTTAAATTTTGTAAGAATAATTTTATATTTTATTTTTTAAAAAGTACAGGAAGTTAATTAGAGGATTAGACAAATAATCTTTTATTTTTGAATTAATGACTAATCAAATAATTTAAATATTTTTTTACTTCTTTAAAAAATTATAATTTTTATAAAATTTTCTGCAAACCAAACAGATTTTAAATTGCTGTTAGGAGCCAAAAGATGCTTAATTAAATAATGGCAATGATAAAGACATCTGCCGCCTATTTAATTAGGTGTTACATATGCATGTGATGCTTAAATATTAGCAGCGATACAGACATCTAGAATTGTAATAAATTTAACATTTATAGATATTCTTGAAATGTTAGATTCTATTCATTCTTGGCGTGCATGCAGATACGTCTGCATAATCCTTCTTGGAGATTAAGTGTTAATTGCCATATGCAATCTTGTACAACAATACACACTTTCAATCTGAATGTTTCACATACGTTGCCAAGCTCTACTACGAGTCCTTAGTTACTTGTCATTCTCTTGCTGCTATTGTTAAACATTAATGTTTCGTCTCATGACCAAGGAATTAATGAAAAGAGAATGCCAATCACGCTGCCATTGTTTTCACGTGTAACATCTTTTGCAAGAAAAATCTTATTTATTTGTATATAAGTAAAAGATTTTTATGTTACTTATATATATCTTATAATTAATAAAATAATATACGATATCATGATAGTGAAGAAAAATAATTTTTTTAAGGTATTGAATGTTACTTTTTATTATATATTATATATATAATATTGAACAAATAGAACCTTTTTTTGTGATTATAAATATTAGTAAATAATATTATTCTTACTGAAAATATTTTTGACAAAACAAAAAAAGTTTAATATTCCACAGCAAATCTTAATCAAGAAGAAAAGAAATAAACTTTAAGGGTGCATTTGTTCCAGAGGAAGATTCTTTCCTAAAAACTTTCGTAACTTTTCCATGTTTGTAGGTAAAAGGAAAGATAGTAAACAAAAAGCAAATTATATCAACAAAAAATAATAAAATATTTGGGAGAAAGTAATTTTTTCCTTTTAATTAAAAGAAATTATTTTTTCAAATCAATATATATTATATAAATTCATTCTATGCTCTCTCTCTACTCTCTTTATCATTCATTCTCTCGCATCTTTATCTTTCTACCTCTCTACAACTCTCTCTCTCTCTCTCTCTCTCTCTCTCCATTCACCCTTTATTGCTTTCTCCCTCCTCCTCTTTCCCTCCCTCCTCTTATACCTTTTTCTATCTCTTATCTTTTTTACTCTTCCCCACTATTCCCTCTCTCCGCTCCCTTCCTCGCTCACCTTCTCTCTCTCCAATTTCTCTTTCTTTCTTTTTCCTTACATCCTTACAAATGTAGATATTGAATAATACTATTAAAGATTGTTGAGAAACTATTTGGATTAAAAAAGAATTGATAAAGATAGTTAATAATTTTGACTAAAGTCAATTGAATTGAAATAAATTATGTAAAAATGATTAAGATAAAAAAGAAGGATTTGAATATTTTTATTAGAAATTTATTTTTAATACAAAATATACTTTAACTTTCAAATTTTACTAATAAAGATTCGTTGACTCCAATTATGAACATATTCTAATTACAAAATGGTCATTGAATGGCTTAAAATATATATATATATATATATATAGAGAGAGAGAGAGAGAGACACACACACCATATAAAATTTAGATCAAATGTAAGAGTTGTAGTTACAATTGTTACATCTAATCATTTAAATGTATAGACCTTTATATTTTTATATATCTTATATTAATTAAAGATCACATGTAGTCAATATAACTCTAGTCGCTATCCCGATCTCCAAAAAAAAAATAAATAAATAAAAGGTCCCCTAGACCAATGTGACTTGGATTGCACAAATTAGTTAAACTTGCATGGTACATGTATTGTGTTGTGACCACGCTTCTTAGTTACGTAAAGATATAATACACCAAAGCATGTGCTTAAACGAAATGTAAGGAGTCTTTTGTTTTATACAAGAAGTAAATTTTTGTGAGAAGTTGAATTTTTTATGAAGTGAGTTCTTATATGAACTTCTTGAAAAGTGTTAAAAATTATTTCGTTGATATCAAAGAAGTAAAACTTCCCAGAAAGTAAGTTCTTATATAATATTTGGTTTAATTATAAATTTTTCAGAAAATATTATCAAAATAACTAAAATGTCCTATATAAAAGTTATATTCTTTTTATCAAGATACTGGACAAATTTTTAGAAAAATATATTTATTATTATTTAAATTTTATAAAGATAATTTTATATTTTATTTCATTAAAAGTACGGGAAGTTACTTAGAGAATTAGACAAACAACCTTTTATTTTTGAGTTAATAACTAATCAAATAATTTAAATATTTTTTTACTTCCTTAAAAAATTATAATTTTTATAAAATTTTCTGCAAACCAAACAGATTTTAAATATTGCTGTTAGAAGCCAAAAGATGCTTAAATAAATAATGGCAATGATAAAGACATCTGCGCTTATTTAGGTGTTACATATGCATGTGATGCTTAATTATTAGCAGCGATAGAGACATCTAGAATTGTAATAAATTTAACATTTATAGATGTTCTTGAAATGTTGGATTCTATTCGTTCTTGGCGTACATGCAGATACGTCTGCATAATCCTTCTAGGAGATTAACTGTTAATTGCCATTTGCAATCTTGTACAACAATACACACTTTCAATCTGAATGTTTCACATGCATTGCCAAGCTCTACTACTAGTCCTTAGTTACTTGTTATTCTCGTGCTATTGCTAAACATTAAGGGCTCGTTTGGTGGTCAGGATAGGATAAGGCTGGATAAAATAAGAAGGTTGGATAAGAGTAGGATAGGATATGGGCCTGATAAGCTCATATGCTATCCAGTGTTTGATGTACATCAGATAACC
>JANHAO010002018.1:0-30363 GCA_026873985.1 Saraca asoca | reverse complement strand
CCAAAGTGCAAAAGGGAAAAAGTTTCCCCTTGCCACTGCCTGAAACGACGCCGTTTTGGGCCAAGGGAACTTGGCCAAAACGACGCCGTTTCGGCGTCCTCCAAAGGAAGCCAGCCAAGGCCGAAAATGTTTCGGCCATAGAGGGAGAAGGAGAGCTCCTTCGTCGGCCATGGCTTCCACCGACGTGAGGCAACTCCGTTCGGTCCCAAGCTTCTTCCAAGAGCTTGCTAGCACAAGAGGGAAGAAGGAGGAGGCCATTGGGAAGCTTCCCGGTGTGGATCACCGGTGGAGGGAACACACTTGGGCTCCATGGTGGCCGGCCAAACAAGAGGATTTCCGCTGCGAATTGAGCCTCAAACAAGGTTAGTTTTACTTCCTTGTATCTTCTAGAACAAACCTCACCCAATTAGATCTTGGGATGAGCTTTAATTTGAGTTTTTGTTGAAGAAATTTTTGAATTTTCTCTCTCTAGATTCAAGCTCTCTCTTACAAAATAGGCATGCTTCTTAGGAGGCAACCATTGCAATTGATTTTGATGGTTTCAAAGCATGATTGAATAAATTGTCTTGCCCCTTAATTCTTGAACTTGATTGGCATTATGATGAATTGGAAGTGTTTGTGGACTACTTTTGGTAGACATATAACTTAGGAGATTTTGAGCCAATTGTTTATCATTTTTAGTAGGTTCCTTTTCTTTCTTGTGTGTGATTTTCATTCATGAAATTATTGCTCAAGAAATTGCTTTGATTCTTTTTAAGATTACATTGGCACATGCATGCATAAATATGAGTAAGACATTCTTTGATTAAGTCAATTTTGCCCTTTTTAACCTACTTTACAATGTACCATTATTGAATCCCCTTTGAGCTAATTGACATTTTTCTTATTATATAGCCCATTAGAAAGCCAAAATTTGAATGTCTTTACCTTTTCCTAACATTAGGGATTAGTAAAGCATTTAACCCATTAATGAGATGAGTTCTTGAACAACTGTGGGGCTATGCTAAATGTTGGGTGAAAAGGTAATTATGATTCATTTCATTAGTCAAGAAAAGAAAAGAAGAAACAAATGAATAAAAAAACAAGATAAAAAAGAGCTCAATCAATGCAATTCAAGAAAGCAAAAGAAAAAAATATTGAAAAAGAAATAAAAAGAAAATTTTCAAAAAAAAGGAGCTCAAAATAAAAGAAAGTAAAAAAGTGAAGAAAAGGAAAGAAAAAAAAAAGAGAAGTGAAATATGTGAAAGCTGTGATGTATATTTTGGTTGTAATTGTTCTTTTGCTTATTTGAATCTATGCCACAATGCTCTCTTAGTCTCTTTGGTTATGCATTTCTATATCCTTATCATTCTTTTCCTCCCTTTTTCCTTTGGCCATATTTCAACCTAACAAAGTCCTTTTGATTTGTCTTATACATGTGATTTGAGTAGTGGAGATTTTATGATAAGCAAGTTTATGACAGTGCATTTTCATATATCAAAATTAAGTGAAACACTTCCCATTTTAAACATAAAGAGAGTTGCATGGAGAGCTTACCTTGTGAGGTCTTCTAAGTTAATCTACTTGCCTTTTGAATAAAATTATTTTGCTAGTTGATTTTGAGCTTTGAGTTGTCAAGAATATGCTTTGTGAGATGCTATATCCCTTAAAATTTTGGATGTTTCCTTGCTTTAGGTTTTTCATTTTCATCATTGTTGAAAAGTTTAGTGTTTGAGTCATTGTTTTGTTTTGAGTCTAGTGTAGTTTTGTTTTGGGGTCTTGCCTAAGGACGTGCAAGAGCTAAGTGTGGGTGAATTTGATGAACACAATTTATATATATTTTATATCCCTTTATACTTAGTTATTTTTCATGTTTATGTGCTTAATTGGACACTTAAGATTGGTTTTGTGGTTTGCTAAGTTTTTATGCTTAATTGAATTTATTCTATAAATTTACACTATTTCAAATTGCTTTAAGTTTTTGGGTATATCTTGAGTTTTAGACCTTAGTTTTGGGTGATTCTTGTGTCCTTGAAAATCTAAGAGAATGGGCCAAAATATCATCAAGAGCCCAACATCTAGTTCAATTGTTTTAGAGGTCAAATAAAGCCTGGAAGATGGAATAGATTGTAGTGCTGTGACCCAGACCCGGCTTCAGTATTTTCATCATAAGTGGAGTTCTACCCATCATTTTGGTGCAAATTCAAGCCCATAACTAAGATCCAATCCTACAACTTTCATGAAAGGCTTAAGGGAAAACTACACAGTTTGGAATTAATTACGTTGTTTTGAACTTAAGTGTTTAAATTGTTATGTGTTGGACTACTCTGAAAAGTTGTCTCAGTTTTTAGCTTATAACTTGAGCTAGGAGTTAAGTTTTTATGTAAGGTCAAAGCCCTTGAAAAGCTAAGTGATGGACTTACATTTTATATGAAAAGTGTAATGTCCAAATAGGCCTCCTTCCAATCAATAACCTAACCAAGATATAATACACTAAGCTTATGAATAGTTAGCTGAGCCTCTATTGTAATATCTTTTACATTTATTTTCTGTATTATCTCTAATTTAGAGAAGAAGGGGAGCTTTGCTAGGATAAGACTCTAACCCTAAATTGTGTTTACTCTTTCTTTTACTTTATTCATTTTATTTTCCATTAATGTGCAACTAAACTCTTATATTAATCTAAGGGAATTTATGCACTAATTCTTTTTTAATTGTGAGACTTGTTCTTAATTTCAATTTATTCCTATGATGATTCTCTTGCTTCCCTTATTTTACTTTATACAATTACCTTGGATGATTAGCTAATAGGATCCGTTAATTAATTATTCATTTTGATTTATTGCTAGCTAAATTTCCATAAGCAACTTATGGTTGTTTATGATTGTTTGGCTAAAATACTAATAGGGGGTTGATTCGCTACTAGGGTAAGTCAATTTTTCTAGGGAATTAAGGGTAGCTAGTTAGGTTGCTACTGGGGTAATTCATTTAATTAGACCTAGCCTTTTTATAACTTAAAGTTATTGGTAAATTGGTTGAAGTGTTGAGCTTCAACTGATTTAGCAATAAAAGTCAATCAGGAGCTGGGCTTGGTTAGCTAATTTAGGAGAAATTAACAAGGATTAATTAGGTGTTAGACTTAATTAATATCTTATCTAGGTGGTTAAAATGATAATTAAACAAAAGAGTCAATGATCAGTTAATGAATTGGTTGTAAAATTCTCTTGGATTAAGCCTTCCTATATTTGAATTCCTTTCATTTCTAAGTTTGTTTTGCTTTGCATGCAACCTGTTTTATTCAATTCTTATTTGCAATTAAGTAGCTAACCCCCCATTTCATATTGAAACATATATGAAATAGATCAACAGTCTCTATGGACATGACCTGGACTCACTCTAGCTGCTAGCTTAGATAGTTTAATGCTATTTTTGTCCGATCCTGACAACTATCACCTACTCACATCCTAATAAGAGCTATAATTGTCCTATTGAGACTTCAGTTTAGTTTCTTTTCCCTTTCTCTGTTAGGGTTTGTGAGGAGTGAACTTGCACAAGGCATTTTTGTTATAATATATTCTCAATTTTATGCTAAATTAGTTATTATTATTGTTTTAATTAAATTTATTTGTATAGATTTGATGTTTTGGAACATGATGTAATAGATTAGGATAATTGACTATTTCTTTTTCCAATTTCTCAAGATTGGTATCAAAGCAAATTTTTAAATTTTTTCTTTCATTTTACAATGCTCAAATTAATGTAGATTTATTTTTAGATTTTATTTGATCCATGATTTGTGATGTAAAATATTATGGATTTATTATATGAAATTTATTTATCTTTTCTGATTTAATATATTTTTGAATTGATTAAAAAATTTTGTAAATTTTCTTTAGATGAAATCATGAATTGATGTAACTTAAGTGTTCTAGAAAATTCAATTTACAAATTCGAATTATTTAAAGAAATATTTTTCAAATTAATTTCTGATTGTATCTCGAGAACCTATAATGTGCAAAAGGCACAAATCAACTTGAGAAAATAACCTAAATTGTGATAGCATTAATTTTCAAATTTTGAGTTGATTTTTTTTTTGGAATGAATTAGTTTTAAACTTTTTCAATTACACAAACAAGTGTCAATTTTTTAAAATTGATGGAGAGTTTTACTTAAGAATCATATGGGTGAACAAACCGATGCAAAAATTTTCCAAAAGTATGGTTGAATATGGAGAATTTGAATGGGGTCAAAATTAGGTTGAAAACAAGTAAGAAAACCCGATTGCAAGCAAGCTAGACGAGGAAAAAGATCTATAGTGTTGGCAAGCCTTGCCCATGCATAGGGATCACACATTCAATCCACATGTCATGAAGACAACAATGGATAGCAATTCTGATCACACCATTGGCTTTCACTCTCTAAGATGGTTTTAATGCACATTTTTCCAAAATTTTTTTGGAAATAAAATTATTTTGATTATTTTTTGTCCAATTTATTTGATTCCTAATTTGATGTTATTTGGGTTTAAAAATTTTATCATGTGATTCCTACATATTGTCCTACTTTTTATTAATTTTCCAAAATTTTTGCTACTTCTGGTTATTATTTGGATTTTGTATATTAGTATGCATAAAATTATAATTATGTAGGAATTATATTACTCATGTTCATGAAATTTTATACAACTATATATTCATCTATCATGAGACCATTTGTATAAAATTTTACTAAAATAAAATTTTTTATTGTATCAAAAAGAGTGCTATGTTAAATATATGTATGCTCGATCGGTGTAATATTATTAACATGGTTTATTGGTGATAATGTAAGTGTCAGAATTGTATATTATATTCTTAAAATTTTTAAATGTCTATTAGTTTTAGATTTTAGGAATGTAATGTTTATTTCTTATATCATGTTATGGAGCTTTGAATGGCTTATTGGTGTTAGGTTTTATGATATAATATTGTTTGCAATTGTGTAGTTAGTATTTTGTGAGGAAAATATAGTATGATTAATGTTATACATGTGTTATTGGTATTTATGATTAATTTTATAAATAATTTTTCTTTAACCTTATTGCTTATATAATTGACCTTTGTGAAAACATTGAATGGGACCAACCATGAGAATTAGGTTGAATCTATAAAATTGTATCTGGAGATCACCAATTTGGATAAGGAAGATAGATACATTCAAGCAAGGTTTGTTTGATGGTGATGAAATACACTATGGATAAGACCACAAGGCAGAGTGTTACTAACTCACAAAGTGCTAAGGCTATCATGAACTCTGTTGCTAAAAAATATGTCAAGTTTAACGAGGCTGAAAAGGGTCAATACCTTTATTTGCTTGAGAAGACTACTTATGATGGAGTCAATGGAGTTTGAGAGCACATTATGAAGCTGGTGAATTATCACAATCATCTAAATGATATAAATGTTGACTTGGGAGATAGTGTTCTGATCTAGCGTGCATTAGAATCTCTTTCATCTTAGTTCAATGTTTTGAATACCTCTTACAATACCTAAAAGGGTGAATAGACTATTAATAAGATGATATCCATTGTTGGTCAAGCTAAGGAAGATATGAAGAAAAGGAAGATTTAAGCCGTTAACCATTTTTCTCATGGTTCAGGTTCTAGACAAGGAAATAAACCACTTTAGAAAGACAACAAGATAAAAGTCAAATTATGGAAGGAAGAAGAATGAGATGTAAGAGCAACATTACAAACCCAAGAAGTCATTGTTCAAGGGATCCTGTAAGTTCTACAAGAAGTATGGGCATAAAAGGGCTAATTGCTTCAAATTCAAAAAGTGGCTCAAGAAGAAAAAGAAAGGTAATCCTCTAGCTCTAGTATGTTTTGAATCTAATACCATTAATGTTTCATCAAATATTTGGTGGTTGGATACTTGTGTAGCCATTCAAATAACAAATTTTTTACAAGAATTAAGAAATCTAAAAGAAACCAAGTGATGGGGAACTGGTAGTTAGGTTGGGGAATAAAGATAGTGTAAGTTAAGCACATATTAATTGTTTCTTTATTTTTATCTATTATACATGTTTTAGAATTAAAAGATACTATTTATGTACCTTCCATGAAAAGGAACTTGATTTTAGTTGTTGCATTAGACCAAAAAGGATATTCTTGTTATTTTAGAAATGAGAATTTTAGTTTACTTTATAATTTTGCTACCATTGACACTGGTTTTTTATGCAATAGTTTATATAAACTTTATTTAGACCCTGATTTTGCAAATTCTATAAACATAATTTTTGAAAAAAAAAGGGTAGAGTAGATGAGAAATCCTCAATGCTTTGGCATAGGTGTTTGAGCCATATATCTTGAGAAAGGATGAGAAAATTGATAAAAGGAGTTTTGTATGATCTAGATTTCTTAGATTTTAGCACCTGTATAGATTGCATCAAAGGAAAACTCCATGCTAGAGCTAGAAAAGGAAAAAGAATCAAGAAACAAAAAGTTTTGCCATTGATCCACGCTGATGTGAATGGACCCATTTCACCTACTACTATAAGTGGATATAGATATTTTATCACCTTTATTGATGACCATCCAAGATTAGGATGGGTAGAACTTCTCACAGAGAAGTCTAAATCATTAGATGCCTTTAAGAAATTCAAAGTTGCAATTGAACTCAAGTTAGGTAAATGGATTAAGTGTGTTAATTTAGATAGAGGTGGTGAATATTATGGTAGATATGATGAAACAAGTGGAAACTTGGGTCCTTTCCTAGATATCTATATGAGTGTGGAATAGAAGCCAATTACAACATACATGGTACACCAAAGCAGAATGGTATTGCAGAATGAAGAAACTGAATGCTCATGGATATGGTAAGATGTATGTTAGCCTATTCTTCTTTGCCAAAATTTTTGTGGGGTGATACTTTGAAGATTGCTGCCTATATGTTGAATCAAGTTCCCAACAAATCTATGGATCAAACTTCATATGTGTTGATGTATGTGAAAAAGCCTAGTTTAAGGCATTTCCATGTTTGGGATTGTAAAGGCTTAGGTAAGGCCATATAGTCCATTCACTAAGAAATTTAATTCAATAGCCATAAGTGGATACTTCATTGGCTACTGTAATGGCTATAGAGGCAACAAGTTTTATTATCCTACTCATTCTACAACAGCTATTGAGTCAAATCATACTATTTATTTTGAGGATGAGTTGAAGAGTGAAAATGAAACACTTCATGTTACTTTTTTTAGATAAGAATAGAATGTTATCCCACAGTGGCTGTAGAGCAAAGTGTCATCCCATTAATAACTCCATCAATTGTAACATTTCAAATAGTTCCACAAGATGATCCAATGCAACTAATGATAAAGTATAGAGAACCAAATGTTATAACTGAAGAAATTCCTTTGAGGAGATCTCAAAGAGTAAGTCGACAGGCAATTTTAAATGACTACATGATATATTTGTGAGAGCATGAGTTTGATGTTATTGATGACTCATATCCCTTGAACTTTTCAGATGTGGTTTTTGGTGCGAACTCTTCAGAATAGATGAATGTTATGGAAGATGAATTGGCTTCAATGTACAAGTGCTGGTTGTGAATCAGTTAGATGCAAATCAATTTTTAAGACCAAATAGAATACCCAAGGTGAAATTGAGAGGTATAAAGCCATATTCATAGCAAAGTGCTATAGTCAACGAGAAGACATATACTACAAAGAAATCTTTTTGCTAGTTTCAACTAAGGACTTGTTTCAAGTTGTTATGACTCTGATGGCTCATTTTGATCAAGAGCTCTCATAGATGAATATTAAAATAGCCTTCCTAAATGGTGATCTATCAGAAACCATTTATATGAAACAACTAGATGGTTTCCAAAAGAAAAGTAAAGAACACTTAGTGTATAAGTTGAATAAGTCCATATATGCTTGAAACAAGAGTCTAGACATGGTTTCTCAAATTTGATGAGATAATGACTTCTTTTGGTTTCAAAGAAATATAGTGGATCAATGTATCCATTACTTAATGAGTGCAGACAGTTATATGATCTTTGTATTGTATGTTGATGATATTCTTCTTACTAGTAATGACATGAGCTTGTTAAATGAGACAAAACAAACATTGTTACAATATTTTGACATAAAAGATCTTGGTGATACCTCCTTTGTATTAGGTATATAGATCCACCGTGATAGACCTTGGGGTTTTCTTGGCTTGTCTCAGAAATCATATATAGAAAAAGTGTTCAAAAGGTTCAATATGGATGTGTGCTCTCATTGTTTTACACCCATTCAAAAGGGTGAGATTCTTTCTAAAACCCATTGTCCTCAAAATGATGAAGAGAAATCTATAATGAAGATGGTCCCATATGCTTTTGTTGTACGTAACTTGATGTATTGTTAGGTATGTACTTATCCTGATATAACATTTGTGGTTGGTGTACTAGAAAGATACTTGAGCGATCTTGGTCAGAAACATTGAACTACTATAAAGAAAGTTATGAAGTACTTGCAAGGTACAAAGAACTACATGTTTACTTATAGGAGATTTGATAATTTTATTGTCACAGGGTACTCAGACTCTAATTTTGTGGGTTGTCCAAATGAAAAGAAATCGACATCTGCATACATTTTTTTATGACAAGAGGAGCTATTTCATAGAAAAGTATTAATTAGTCAATTACAACAACTTTTACTATGGAAGTAGAGTATGTCGTATATTATGAAACTACTCATGAAGCTGTATGATTATGGAAATTCATATATAGTTTTAATATTGTTGAGAGCATTTTGAGGCCTTTAACCATATATTGCAATAATGCTGCTACTATATGTTTTTCTTAGAACAATAAAAGCAATGCCTGTACAAAGCTTTTTGATGTGAAGTATGAATTTGTCAGCAAGAAGATACATAGGCATCAAAATTGCATTAAGCATGTTTTCATAGATTGTATGCTCGCAAATCCACTAACCAAAGATTTAACGATGCAGGTATATCGTGATCATGTTAAGAATATATGATTAGATGAGTCTTTTGATATTTTGGGATAGTGGGAGTTTTTTTTTTTTTTTGTATTTTGTTAAGAATATTGAATTTATTTTATTATTATCTCAAGATTTATACGGTATTAATAATATTGTCATATGTTATATATATGTGTTATTATTGCACATTTGTTTTGTGGCATATCGATGGAGACATTTAAACCCTTTCTCATTATTATTTGGAGATTTATTCTCATTTTGGCATCTTAGGCAAATGCATGAACCATTTCATAGAGATGTATATATGATCACATTTTGATATGTATGTCTAGTTTCTCACACATTTCACATTATGTTTCGATGGTCAAAACATAAGTATTCAAAATATGTATGTCATTAGTATCCCTATTAGATATGATGATCTACATTATTGGGTATTTATGCTTGACCTATGATTATAATGATACCATGATTGTTGTTGCTGACATTTATTGTTGTGGTCACATATTGTAATCCAATTTTTGTTTGTCAAACTATGTTGTCAAAGTGAGAAATTGTCAGAATTTCCTATGTGGACTACCATAGTTTAATTAGTTATATGTTATTGGATTAAATGAATATCATCACAACTAATTATATTGAATCAATTAATAAGTGATTAGATCATAGGGCCAATAATGACATCTAAACCATTAGTGGATTTTAGCGATATGAACCTTGTAATTAAGCCTATGATGATGGGTCAATATGCTCAGTAGAGTTTTAACAAGATAGATCCCTACTCACATGATAGTAAAGCTATAGCCATCCTATTAAAACTTTATTTTAGTTTCTTTCCCTTTTTTCTGCTAGGGTTTATGAGGAATGGACATATTAAAGAAGTTTTTGTTATAATGGATTCTCAATCTGTGTAAAGTTATAATTATTATTCTAATTAAATTTATTTGTGTTGTTCTAATGTCTTGTAATATAATGTAATGGATTAAATTAATTGATTATTTATTTTTCCAATTTCTTAGGTAAAGTTACATACCAAAGCTAAGTGCTATTAAACTAATTAATTAGTTATGCTTCATGTTAAGAAATTATCAGAATTGGCCTGTTATCTGCATAAGTGACCACAATGCAAAGCTGTGTAAAAAATATAAAAAGAGAAAGAATGAAGGAAGGAAAGTAACCATTCATGCTACATAACAATGAAGATTTTTGCAAATGAGTCTGATTAAAGAATAATGTTTTTATTTACAGTCTATGTTACAAAGAATTCTATGATTTTCCCTATTAAATACCAAAAAGAATATGATCCATCCATATTTGAAGAAGAGACAAAATCAATGAAACATGTATGTGATTACCAGTGCCAGAAACACAAGCACGCACGTGATTCCTTGATCAAATGCAGTGCTTGTTTCAAAAGATAATATAAATCAAAGAGAAATTCGATAACTTAGAGAGAATCAATCAGAAAATGAGAGAATAAAAATAAAAAATTCTATTAACCATCACAAGAAGGAGCAGGTGCAAGAGACAAAGCCAAATCCAGTGCTTGCGCAAAATGAAACTGAGAGATTGTCATGACCACTAAACTGGTGATCATTGGGAAAGCATAAAGTGTCAAAACTCTCATTTTCTAACAAAAACAAAAGTGAAGAAACAAAGGAAAGCTTGACAAAAACAAATAAGGTTAATGAATGACAAAAATAAAGAATGTGATGTGTTGTGGGTATTTTTGAAACCACACAAATAGGCTAGTAAAAGCTCAATGGACAAGCCTAGCTGATAAAAGCCCAGCTCAACCAGGATTGAGGTCGTAGAAGCAAGGCATCAGGTCGTCAAATGCGAGCTCAGGTTGCTGGCCAACAAGGGTCAAAGTAGTAACCTCAGGTTATTAAGAATGAGGTCTAGCTTGCAATTCGAAGCATGCTCTCCTAGCCATCAATTCAAAGAAGACCGTTCAATTGCTTTCCATTATTAACTATTGTAACCAATTTATGATTCATTTCCATTATGGAATATAGTGTAACACCCCAGCTACTATAAAAAGGGGTTAAAATCATTGTAGAAAGGGATGAACAATAATATACTATTACTCTGCCCAAACTATACAGAGAAATAACATAATCAAGGACGTAAATATTGCACTCAACTGAACCACATTAAAAACCTTTTAGTATCTTCCTGTTCTTTCTTTCTTTCTCTTTCTCTCTCTCTTTCTCTCTTTTACACTCAAATTGCAGTTTGGAGTTCTGGACTTGGGTTGACTGGATTTTGCCGTCAATATTTTGGCGCTAGAGGAAAGGCCCCAAAACTGCATTCTGCTTGATTCCTTGCTCAACTATAATGGTTAGAGGAAGAACAACTAGGAGTTCAGATGCTACTGTTGACCAGCCTGAGGGTCACGTGGAACAACAGTGGGATATGCTACTAGTTAAAGGCCTAGTCCTTCCAGCGGCAAGCATTTCCACCACCCCCACTATAGGAGTTCTCGTTGGCATGGCTCTATTGACCTCTCGCTAGCTTGTTATAATTATTTTAGGGGCAAATGGAGCACAAATATGGCATTAACATTAGGAAGTACTAGAGAACATAGTGAGGGAACTAGCTAACGCGGTTAGGGCACTGGCCCAGGCACAAGCCCACGGTGCATGAAGACAAGTTGAGGTCATTGAGCCTGGAGGGATACTCCAATAGCCTTGGGAAAGAGTTTAAGAGAAGAGGTCAACCAGAGGAGAACATCAACGAGCCTGTTTAGTTTGCTCTTCTAATTTACCACCAAAGTCAAAGGAACGTTGAGCTCACAAAGATGATAGAGAAAAATAGCGATGTGAGGATTCGCGTCGGGTAGAAGGCTTAAACAGGACTAATAGGGGACGTATTCTAGATTGTTCTTTATCGAGTCATAAGCACAGGGGAAGGCATAGAACCTCATATCACCATTCTTATGACTAGGGAGTTGTAAGGAGCCATCAATCCTCCAATTGTCGATATGAGGCACAAGACTTGATGGTTGAAAAACTGCTTTAAAGGGTATAGCAGTTAGAAAAATGCCCCTTGGTTTAGGATCGTCAAGGCCATTACAAGGAGAGGACACCGTTCACTAGGGAGATTAAGATAGAGCCTCTTCCTCACAAGTTGAAGATCCCCAACATCCCTCAGTACAATGGGGATAGCAACCCATATGACCACTTGGACACATTCAATGTCCAGATGGATCTTCAGACAACCAATCCATTGGTCAAATGCCATGTTTCAGCCACCCTTGGAGACATACCTCGAACATGGCTCAAGAGTCTTCTAGTTCACAACATTCACAGTTGGGAAGGATGCTAGAAGAGATTCATCAACCAATATAAGGCGCTGAGAAGGTAGCTCGTACCATCTTGCCACCTCATGACAATCTTTCAGCAAAAAAATGAATCGCTGAAAGACTACATCACCCGATTTAGGCGCGAAGTCAATAATATAGAGAATCCCTAGGATGAAAGCATCCTGACAACAATCTTGGTAAGACTTCATAAGGATGAGAAACTGTACAAGAGCATATACAAGTCTCCAATGAGGGACCCGGGTGAATTCTACGAGTGAGCTACCAAGGAAATTAGGGAGGAAGAGACCTTTGGCCCAAAGAAGTCTAATCAAAAGGACGAGGCAAATATCTCTAACCAGAGTAAAAAGAGGAGCAATGGCAAGGAGAGTCAAGATGATGGCTCCAATAATCAGGTTGCAAAGAAAGCCAAGATAAGCTTGTCCTTCTAATCCTATAATATTATTAAGAAATTAATACATGCACCCGGGTTTTTTCCCTAAATTCATATATCCATGTTTACTAACCTTTGAATAAATTTTTAGCAAAGTATCTTGCAGGAAGGTCTGAGTTTAATACTACAAAATCAGTGATCTTGCACTGCACCTTACTCTGCTTAGAGCTCGCAAAGCTAGTAGCAGAACACTAGGTCCATACTGGGAGAGCCCGTACATCATCAAGGAAGACTTGGGAAATAGAGCCTATTAATTAACATTTGAATGGAGATGAAGTTCCACAAGCTTGGAAGGCTGAACATCTACTCACCCTTTTAATCTAGAAGTGAGCTATTGCCCTTCT
The DNA here is from genome assembly GCA_026873985.1 of Saraca asoca. NCBI lineage: Eukaryota > Viridiplantae > Streptophyta > Magnoliopsida > Fabales > Fabaceae > Saraca > Saraca asoca. The sequence continues at coordinate 17,312 of JANHAO010002018.1, read as the reverse complement.
AATCCGGAAGAGGCATTCAACCTGACAAATATACATTGTCATGGTCAACCTGACAAATATACATTGTCTAGCCTGACAAATATACATTGACATGGTCAACCCAATAAATATACATTGTCATGCTTGACAAATATACATTATCATGGCGTGCTAGTTGAGGCGCATCCGTGTGACCTACTTGGGCATTGACTCATACTAGCTGAGGCACAGCTTTCATACGACCTACTTGGGCACTCGACTTGTGCTAGCTGAGGCACAACTTTTATGCGACCTACCTTGGCACTCGACTCATGCTAGCTGAGATGTATCCGTGCAACCTACCTGGGCACTCGACTCATGTTAGCTGAGACGTAGCTTTCATGCAACCTACTTGGGCACTGACTTATGCTAACTGAGGCGTAGCTTTCATAGAACTTACCTGGGCACTCACTCGTGCTAGTTGAGGCACATTTATGCAACCTACCTAAGCACTTGACTCATACTAGCTGAGGCGCATTCGTACGACCTACCTAGGCACTCGACTCGTGCTAGCTGAGGTGTATCCGTGTGACCTACCTGGACACTTGACTCGTGCTAGCTGAGATACCTTCGTGTGACCTACCTGAGCACTCGACTGATGCTAGCTAAGGTGCATCCGTGCAACCTACCTGGGTACTTGACTAGTGCTAACTGAGGCGCAACTTTCATGCGACCTACCTGGGCATTCAACTCATGCTAGCTAAGGTGCAGCTTTCATGCAACCTACTTAGGCATTCATCTTGACAACGACAAAATTATGGTTTGCTAGCTGAGGTCAATTGACCTACTAGACATTCATTTTAACTAATGTTTGTTAATTCATGATTTGTAGGAATTCATTCATGTCAACCTACATGTTAACGTCTACAACGTACTGAATATCCAACTTGGTGTAAACTTGGAAAAGTAAGAAAGTTATGAAAAATTCATTGAAAACCTCACTCAACCAGGTGAATGTACATATGGAGGATAAAAAATATAGATCAAAATAAGCTTATAGTTATCATGGCTCCAGAAGAAGGCTAGCTCTTAGAAGCTAAACCCTGATGGGCTGGAGAATCAATATATTAGGCAAATAAGTTGTCCATCATTTGGTCTTCGACCAACCTACTTTCAAGCTTTTTTATATCCTCCTAAGATAAGAGCTCATCCCTGAGCTTTATTGCCCATAGTGCATTGTGAGAAACCAAATGGTTAGGTCACCTTGCAAAAAAGCAAAAGAACCAAGGTGAAAGAATTGAACTACTAGTATCACTATAAGGGAATAATTCAAGATCTGTTTAAAACTTCCCAGGATTCTTAAAGAGGAATGGTCCATGGGAACTTCCTATACAGTATGCCATACATGCTTTAGATCACCATGCCTGAGAAAAACTTAGGGTGCTCAACCAATGAGCCTCTTAGGTCATTAAACCCTAGGAAATACGAAAAAGGGTTTCTCTCACATCATATAGCTCGCTTGGCCTTACTGTTAGATTTGGAGACTAAACAACTACCCTCAATTTGATGGTCCAATGAAAAAGCAAGGCTTAGTCATCACCATACTGACAACTATGGAAGAATGCGCACATTAAATAATAATGGTACGAGTTTGTGCAGACAAAATAATGGAAAAAAAGTTTAAACGATGGCATGGGAAGTCATAGTTGCCAGCTTTTATCAGTGAATTACAGCTCCCAATCTACATATCGCATTAAGAGTTGGGGACTAATATTGTGGGTATTTTTGGAACCATATAAATGGGCTGGTAAAAGCTCAATGGACAAGCCCAACTGATAAAAGCCTAACTCAACTAGGATTGAGGTCACAAGAGCAAGGCATCAGGTTGTCAAATGCGAACTCAGGTCGCTGGCCAATAAGGTTCAAAGTAGAAATCTCAAGTCGTTAAAGACAAGGTCTAGCCCATAGCTTAAAGCATGCCCTCCCAACCATTAATTCAAAGAAGATTGTTCAATTGCTTTCCATTATTAACCATTGTAACTAATTTATGATTCATTTCTATTATGGAATACATTGTAACACCCCAGTTACTATAAAAAGGGGGTTGAAATCATTACAGAAGGGGACGAACAACAATATACTATTTCTCTACCTAAAATATGCAAAGAAATAACATAATCATGGATGTAAGCATTGCACTCGGCTAAACCACGTTAAAAACCTCCTGGTGTCTCCATGTTCTCTCTCTCTTACACTCAAATTACATTTTAGGGTTCTAGACTTGGGTTAACTAGATTTTTCCATCAACATGAGGAAACTCAATAAGGTTCAATTATGACTGGAGAGAGAGAGAGAGAGAGAGAGAGAGGCTAATGAATGAGATTTAAAGGTGGAGAAAAAAATAAGGAATGTGAAGGTTGCTAGAGAAATGTCAAAGGGAAGGAAGGACGTGAAGAAGGTGAATTTTCTCATTTGGTGGCATTTAAGTTTCCAAGTATTTTAAAGTAAGCTCTAGAGCCGCTTGACAAGTCACAAAAATTATGCCTACACATGTTAATGAGTGGGTTTTCCTAACGTTCTCCAAATGACACACATCACTTCTTGACAAATTTAAAGTATTAATGGGAATGGGAGGGTTTTAACTGAGCTTCATTATCAAAATTGATAGGAGCATATATATCAAACCAAACTTGGATTGGAAAGCCAAAGTGTCATGGGCCTGTAGCTTTCTAGCTGAAACCATGTGGCACAGATGCCAACTCTTGGACAACATGTCAACCTTCCCATAAATTTGAGCCACACTTGGATAAATATTCAAGGCATTGAGGATTTTGTCGCTCATACAACTAAAATCCCATGTGTCATATGTTTGCTAGCCAACATAACTATGTAGTTGAATCATTAGCGCATATTGAATCTCAAAGAATGTGCCACACAAAAGCCTCTAGTTTACATTGAGAAGGGACTTTTTAAAAAATAAAGAGAGGGATAACTCCATTTTATTAATATATGCTCATTATATAGTTTTGTGTGTGTAGGAAGAGTATTTCTAAGCTTCACACTCTGATTTCTAGCCCAAGACACAGTGCCCACTAGGTCACTAGACGTGCCCCCTTAAAGAGCATTCTTAGCAAAAGCCTTATCGACAATAGCATATATACTTTTTCCCAGTTGACATAAAGATTTTTCTCCTAGCTCTTAAGGGTTATAATGCACTATCTTATATGGATGCAAAGATAAAAATACAAAGATCACAATCATGTACTTTTCTACTGGTACTAGACAAATGATTGATGCTAAAAAAAATACAAATACCTCTAAAATAGGAAAAAATTAATCTACAAGCGCATTTGCTGCCAAATTTGCACCATAAGGCCTCCTCTTTATGCTTAATTTTTATGTCGAGTTTTATCCAAAACAAAGAGTGTTTGCCTATTGAATTGGTTCACAAGGCCGACTTGTGACATTCTCCCCACTTCAAATGTCAATGCCCTTATTGACACCTTAATCTGACACAACTTCCATGTTATGGGTTTTCAGTCTGCTCCACTCAAATTAGTTCCTTGCCTGCTTTACTTATCTCTTTGATCTAATATCATTTGAGAGGCTTTGATGAATGGCACCCTCAACTTGACATAGCTTTTAGAATCATCGTCAGTCTGTTGCTCCTCAATTCCTCCCTACACTTCCTCTTGGCTCTGTCTCTTTAACTTGCACCTGCATATATGCTTTTCCTCCTTAACTTTGGGTAATTGCCTTCGTAACTTCAGTGTCTTCGATGATGTTACCTCTGTAAACTTTATATTCTACCTCTGTAGACTCAACTTCATTGTCCCGACACAAACTCATGTGTAACTATCTCTATAACTCTCTTGGCTCTGTCACCTCTGCAACTTCACCTGTCCCACTCCTTTGCAATGTTTGGGTTGTTACCTCTATAACTTGTGCTTGCCTCACCACCTCTACAACTTGTAACACACTATCCCTACATAACTCTTGATTCAACTCACTACCTCTGTAGCTCTCAATTTGACTCGCTAGCTTTGTAGCATAAGTGTGTACTACCTCCATAGCTTGTGTGCCTGCTTAGTATTTTGGATGTTTACTAACAGATAACCCCACATCTAATATCCCATACCACCGATGTGAGATATGCAAGTCTCATATCTTGTTGAAGCGCAAGTCCCATATCTTGCTCACAAAACATGGCCTGCACGCAAGTCTTATACCTTGCATACAAGTCTGCTCGCGTTAGGTTCAATCATTCTTTTATACTTCCACTATGCAACTTTCAAGCTCAATTGAATCTTTCTGACCCTCTCTAAATTGACACCTTCGTGGCATCATTCAACCATCATAGTCTTTTTGAAATTGATGCCATCTAGCACATGGTCCTCACGACCCCTCCTAAGTTTGTATGCTCAAGTGCTATCTCTTCAAAGATGGTACTGACTTTTCTCCTGTGACCTTTATAGCCACTCACTAGTATCATTGCCCTTATGGCAACTTCTTCGATGATCAGTGCCCCCTTTCTTGGCATTTCTTAAGCAGCATTCCTCTTTTGAAGACTCCTTCTTCAGGCACATCCTCATGATGGCTCCCCCACATCAACAACTTCGATGGGAGTTGGGCATCAAGCATCCTTCACTCGAGCTCGAGTTTCACTTTTTCTGTGCATGAGCAATTGTGAATCTCATGGTCATTGTTGCAAAGTCTATCTTACGACTATATAGTGCTAGTCTACTACGCCTTGAGATCATTGTCGCTATTCCATTAGGTGACTACTATGTAGCTCTAGCTTATTACGTGGCTATCATTTCCGCTTGTCATTGGACTATGATGTGCTAGCTCCCTAGCATCTCATCTCGGATCTTGTGAATTAGCGTTATAGTTCACTTCATGCATCCATAGATTGCACACAATAGATCCCTCCTGAATCATTTCATTCCTCTTTGGGTTTACTCCTAGGAGTAAAATTCATGCCCTCTGACACAATTTTGGACTCCTCAAATATGATTTGTTTGCACCATAAAGCCTCCTCTTTATGCTTGATTTTTACGCTAACTTTCATTCAAAATCGAGCATGTTTACATGTCAAATTGTTCACAAGGCCGAATTTTGATACGAAGGCATTCTAGAGCTTCACTGTGCTAAGGGTAGAATTCCTAGAATGGTCTTAAAATGATGGCAGCATAACACAGATAGCTTTTCTTCTCTATCCTTCATCAAATGAATTGGAATATACAAATACATACTCTCTTTTTTTCCAAAAAGAGAGAGAGAGAGAGAGAGGGGGGGGGGGTGGGCCACAGAGAGATTGGCATCCTTCATATCCAGTATGGAATCATTGGAATATTTCCCAAGATGCAGACACACGAATTACCTTGTGTATATATTTGATGTTATTATCGCATAGGTGATTGCCAAGTTTATCATGTTCGAAGGTTAGTAGTGGTGGAGACTGTATCTGTCATAATGGATTTGAGTATTTATCCACACATTTATCATATATTAAGGTCAACCACCACCTGGGGAGGAACCAAGTTCAGCCCTCTTCCACCAAGCTGATTAATTTCTCGAGGTTTACTAACCGATTTACTTGAGTGATAAGTATTGACAATTTTGTGGATACTTATTTTAAGAAGCGGGCAGAACAAATGTATCTGCTCCAGCAAAGATCATGTGAGAGGACAGAATAAAAAGTGAGTAGGAGCTATATGAATTGGGACTTTATTTTATAGATAAATAAAGCATGTGACTCAGAAAGTGCTATGCATTCAAAAGAAAACAAAAGACTCTGACTGAGATTCTGACGAGGCAATCCATCAGCATGCATGAATTGACTGAGCCAATATATGTAATTATCATCTCAACCTCAGTTTCCCGTTCCACCCACTGAGCTCTAAAATTAATAAACACGTGCCCATTCTAATTATGAAAATTGACCCTTTATTTCCATGCCTAAGAATAGCAGCTGCCATGCAAGCAAAGAAATAACTCAAAACCAGTGGCGGTCATTGCATAAATCCCACTGACGAAGCACATGCCACGTACAGTTGGAATATACCCACGTGGCAGCATCAAACACTGGTGGCGTAAGAGAGGTGATGGAATCTTGAGGGTCCACATACACAATAGTTTGGCGAAGTTGTTCTTTTATAGTGGATTTCGAGTTTGGACCCTCGCAAATGAAAGTGTGTTTGGTTTAGCTTCTCGGGCAGGTCTCCGTCTAATCACAATTGTAGAAAACGCATAGACAACACAAACATACAGACACTTGCTCAATCTCAAATTACGCTAATTGCTATGCAAATTGCGAAAGACCCTCTATTAGAGGAATCTGTCTGAAACCCCTTTATGCCAAACAACAAAAGCTTTACTTATCCGCTTCCTTTTTCTCTTTCTTTTCTTATTCTACATGCCTTAGCCCAAAGATTCGTTTCTTATAAAGACTCGAACTCGCAAAGCAAGCTAAGGCATATCAATAATTGAAGGAAACACAAGAGGAAAAAGAAGACAAAGGAGAATCAATGTGTCATTCGGTGGTTCCTTTCGTTGGCCGAAAAACTCTGGTGGTACATAGAGGGTGGCTTGTATTGCAGGCACCAGTGACAGGGAATGCATCCATGGCGGTGACAAGGGAGGCTCGTGGAGTTCCAGCTGGTGGTGGCAGTTCCGGTGAGGGTGGTTCAATTAGGCAGTGTGTGTGCTCACCCTCGCAGCATCCCGGGTCGTTTCGATGCCGGCAGCATCATGCAGAGTACGTGTGGCGTGGTAAGGCAATTAAGTAGAGGATTCTGTGATGTACATATCATATGACATGTATGCAAGTGTACAAATTAAGGTAGCGTTACTTTCTGCTGCTCATGTTTCCTTTTTCTCTTCAATTCTCATGCAATACAAGAATTCCATCAGGTGACTTGCATGAGTTACCATTAATGTATTCTAATTGGCATTTTTCAGCAATAGTTGTTCTTTTTTTTTTTTCTCTTGTGGTGAGGATACTTGTTCCTTTTCTGTTCAGAGAATTGTTTGTGTCTTGAGCTCAATGTGTGTATATATGAATTCTCCAACTGTATGTATTTTCTGATCAGAGAAGAGAAATAAGAGAGAGAGAAGGAAAGGATAGTTAAACTACAACTTGTTGCTTGTCTGCGCCATCGGCTCCACGGTATGTCTGAAGAATTTACTTAGCAGGATTCTGCAGGGTGGGTCATTCGGCTTCTCGATTTCATGATGGATTATGTCTCACGCTCACACGCAACACAGCAACGTGTGCACAATTCTAGATAGCAACACACCGCTTCCAATTTCTCAAATCTACCACCATCCATTATACACTTTGTCGCTTATAAACACCTCGAGATAAAAAAAAATGACGGAATCTTAACATTTTTTTCTCCACTCCTTAATTTCTTTTCTTCTTCTTCTTCTTTTTTTTCATTTTCTTTCTATCTCTCTTTACCACTATTAATTCCAATACCAGACTAGAATTTCTCGAGAAAAAGCAAGAAGCCGAGAATCTCTTCCTACCAAATAGTTGATAGCGACTCATCAACCGTCCACGAAAATGTCATACCAACAGCAGCTTGACTTTGATGAATTTAATGATTTCAATACATTATTTCATTTTATATTAAGATCAAGGAACTTACAAGTTACATGCTTATGGACCATTCTACATTTTTCTTTTGAGGCATCGCTGCACAGTGCATTACGTGATGCTATTTCAAGGTGGCCTCATCTACTCTAACAGCTATTCCAAGCCCAAAAACACAATCTCTGCTGTTTGCGCGTTCTTCAATGTCCTTCATACTTCTATGCAGGACAGAATCTTATTTTGTGACTCATACTAAGCTATATACAACAAGTACTTCTTTCTGTCAGAGAACAGGAAATGGAAACATCGATGGGTACTCCAGAACTCGTAATGGATGTAGGAACAACATTACTTTTAGAAATTGGCTTCTTTATGTACATAACTATACTTCCTGTCACGGGAAGCATGGCATGACATTTAAAAGCAGGACACTTAGAACTAGTATTTACTGTACATCAATCAGAGAAGAAAATGGTGTAATTCATATATAGCACACTATAAGGTATTTAATCAACAGCCTACTACACCGCCACATAACAAATAATGCTAGGAATTAATACCATAGTATCATGTCTCTCCAGCTCCTATGTGCAGTCTGTTCTAATGCATTATCGAACCCCATCACCATCTTCAACCCAATGACTGAAAAGATCAAAGCATGAGACTTAAATACATAGTATCTAACATATTATTTTGTAATGAGTGAATCATAAATAAGCGTGAAAATGAATAAAAAAAGGTGAAAAAGAAACACTTGGCATACGCTCAAAAGATGCATCTCTTAGCTCTATAAGAATGTAAACCTAGTAGCAATCTACCTTCAGATGAAGAAGAGTTCTCACCTCAGGGTAGCAGTCTTGACGGACAACTGAGTGGTTGTTTGTATTCACGAACACCTCACATGATACTATTCCCTGAAATGAACAACAATTGGACAGAAGCTAATTCATCAGCGTTCATAAATAAAGCGGATTACTCATATCCATTAGAGTCTTGAAAACAAACAGATAGGAAGTTTCACCCATCAAATATAAGATACTTCTAACAACATAATTTGAGTGGATTTTTAACATTTTTCTCACATCTCATCTAATATAACAGCAGACGACAAACAAGTTATCCATGACACAAGCAGACAAAGTGCTTTGTTACAATACGTCATTCATAGAATGATAAGAAAGCTAAGTATTTTTCTCAACTCATCACAACCAACTTAAAAGTAACCACTTTGGACCATCACATATTAACATCCACTTATCACACAACTCCAGATGCCTTGTCACTCTTACTCTTATAAGTTAGGATTGATTTTATAACCTCTCCACTGGTCAGGCACCATAATGATTCTCAAATTCGTAAGAGAGTTGTAACTTGGTCGGACCATTCTACCCCCTTAGCTTTTGTGCTGAACCCTTTTCTTCGCCTAAACCTAATGAATTTCATTAGCAAAATTACCCACATTTGATAGCATGAAGAAACGAAGCATTTCCAAATCAACCTATTCTCCACTATTTTAATTAAAATACCACCAAATTCTCGGCAGCACTCCTTCCTTAATCTTAAATTTCAAATAATTGTGTTTGATTCATGAATAATAAAAAATCTCCAATTGGCATGCCCAAGGCAAAGTTACCACTAAAACACTTCTTCAGCAAATAGTATCAATGCAAAACCACACTCGAAATTAAGGGAAAATAGCAACAATACCAACTATAAAGTCTATTAATCTACCTTCAATGGAACATCGAGGAAGAGCAGCCTCAGTTCCCCTTTCACTTGGGTACGAGTATCAAAGGGAATTAAACCCTTAGCCAAATCCTCAAGCAAGTAAAACACATCATGAATGAACTCAAACCCATCAACATTAAGCGTAGCATTTATATAGGACGAGCATCTAGCCCTTAAAAGCCCACCCTCGGAGCGCACAATCCCTAGCTCCCTCCCTCGATACCCAACAGAGACAACAAGAGAATTATAGTTTAGCGAGAAAAAATCCCGGTTGCGGACCTTTATTGTGAGGGAGAAAGAAAGGTCAAGGATGGGCCACGGTGAAGTTTTGACTCCGATATGGTTCAACTGAACTCGGACAACCCGGATTTCAGGATCCGAAGGGTAGAGGATGAAGGTGGCAGCTGCTAGGAGAAGGAAGAGGAAGAGTGCGGTGGAGTATAGGACACAGCAACGGTCGCGGCGGCGGGTACGGTACGCTGGAAGGACGACGACGACGTTTTGGGAGGGTGGATAAGGGTTGGAGGGAAGAGGCGCATATGGGACAAAGTCGCCATCTTCGCGGGTCATGTTTTGGTTGACGACGATGATTTTGCAGAAGGAAGTGCTGCAAAGGCTTCACAGCAGAATTTAGATTTTTAGATTGTTTGCCTCTGTAGTCAGCGATTATGAGTTGCATTTTATTTTTGGTTAACGTTTATTTATTGGTTAATGGCGTGTTAAACGGGTCCATGAAAATGCTTTTACAATAATTTTTATCTGGACTTGCTCTTCCCATTTGTTGGGTTTATCAACGTGGATTTAGCATTCGTTTGGAATCAGGAAGAATAACTTAGTATAAATAATTAATTACATATAATTTATTTTATGTTTAAAGTTATTTATTAATATTAAATTATTAAAAATGATAAAAATATAAATAAAATAAAATTTTATTGTTATGGACATACTTGGATGTTTTTGGACTCTTCTTTCTAAAAAGTTTATGTTTTCTTGTACATCTAAATTTGTGCGTAGGTTTGAAGTGTTGTGTTAGGAAATTTTTGTGAACTGACGTAATTATATAATATCTCAGATTAATTAGATGTCACTTTTAGAGTCTGTTATTATTAAGTCTAATTTATTTGTGATTATTTTAATGGATTTAGTGGACATTGGGTCTTGTGATTGGACTTGCCATGCTGGGTAGGCTTGTCCCATCTTCTATATTTTCACAGGGGAGACCCTTATTCCTAGCCACCTAAAGAAGTTCAGTTTTCCCTATCTAACCTGAATATAGTGTTCTGGGTAGGATAGGGATAATTTCTCCCCTTTTCTTCTCTGCAGTTCACAGGATTAAGATGACTTCTTCATCAATTTTGTTTCAGGTAATTTTTGGGAACCTTTCTATTTTTATTTTGATATTTTATATTATTACATGTCATAAGTAGTGATTAGATTATATGCTTTATTGTAATTTGTAATATAACAAGCCTAAACTTGTTTTTGGATAATCATTGATCCAATTCAAAAAATTGAAAAAATATGATACTAATGGCGGCTAATGATTAATTATAAGAAAAAGAACAAAATTTGATTCAAATGTCATTGATTTTTTTTCTGGAATATATCTTTCTTTTTTAATTTTATGAATTGATCAAATTAATTAGTGTTATTTTCATCTATCTAATTAATTTTTATATTTTTAAAAGTATGATTTGCTTCAACCACACAATATCTTAAAGCATGCACTTTGTTCTCAATTCTCATCCATTAAAAATACGGGTGGGATGATCTCCACCTCTACTTTTATTAATATTATAGTTTATTTGGTACAAAATCTTTATATAAATTAAATTATTTTTTAACTAAATAAGATAAAAATTAATATTAATAATTAATAGTTATTATTTCATTTTTTCAAAAAAAATATGTCTAATATTATTCAATAACTTTTAATATGCTGAACTTAATTTATTATTAAGATCAAATATAGTTTATAGATGTCCTTTTAATTATTTTTTTAACAACCATTTTTATTGATTGGGGTTTCATGAATTATTTTGTCATAATTTTTTTTAAAAATAATTTTTCATGTAAGAATTTTTTTCTTAAATTGATTTTTTACTGTTATCAATATAAACTTTTCATTTTATATTTTAAAAGAACATTGTCTATCACACATAAAACATCAAGCAATTTCTTTATTCTTTAATACAAATTATAATAAGCAAAACTTATATTATTGGTAATTTCAAATGCTTTTATCTTCAATTTTTTTATAAAAAAAATTGAGGATTGACTCAGTCTAATTAAAGTATTATTTTTCTGTCTTGACCATAAATTATTTTAACTATTAGTTGTACTATACATGAATTTTTGGAATTTTTATTGTTTTATTAAATTTGAAAAAGAAATTCATAAAAATTTGCGATTGAATGTTTTTCTTAGTTTTTTTAACATGGTTTAATTCAAATTATTTAATTTAATTTATTTGATTATGTTTTCTTTTTCTTAGTATAATTTTCATTTAATATGATTTTGATAATAAAGTATATCACAATACATGTTATAGAGTAATTTTATGCATTTTTTTAAATATAAAATAAGACATATTATTTAGAAATTTTAATTTAACATAATTTTGATAATAAAGTATATCACAATAAATATTATAGAGTAATTTTATATATATATATTTTTTTCAAAATATAAAATAAGATATATTATTTATAAATTTTAATTAATTCATATAAACTTTTTATATTTAATAAGTTTTATCATTGGTCAAAGTGACGGTGAGAATAAGCCGCTCAAAATAATCAAATTAGACTATTTATCATTGCAATAAGTGCGCCGATCCATTTTTTCAATATTATAATAGTTGTGACTCTTATTCTTACTGCAAGTAATTATGTAATGAGTGTTTTTCATTCATCAAATGACTTAGAAGAACTTTAATTTTTTTTCTTTCTTATTTCAATTTAAATTATTGATAGAAATTTTAAATTTTTTAATCTTTTTAATTTGAAATATCATGTTTTTTATTCATATTAAATAATTTATATATATAAATAAATAATTATATTTATATAAAAATTTGTAACACCTAAAAAAAATGAAAAATGTTGACTAAAGGACTAAAGTGAAATCTTGATATTTTTGTTGGAGCTGAATTGTAATTTTTTTTTAGAAGGGCTTTTTTGAAGTCGATAAAAAGTTTTAGGGTCAAACTGCAATTTGTCCCATTTTCTTTATGTATAAATTTCTCCCCAGGTCAGCTCCTTCTTCATATGTCCTCTCTCTTTCTCTTTCTCTCTCCCGAAGCTTCCACCTCCCTTTACAGCATTGATCTTTTTCTTCTTTCACTGTTTCCGGCCGCCGTGTAGCTTTATTTCCCTTTTCTATACTCTGGTGTCTTTTTGCTCTTGATGGGTCTTTGAGCTAAACTCCGATTGACTTAAACCAAAGCAGCCATGGACCTTCTTTATTTCGACACTACTTCTTTAGCGATAGGGACAACTAGGACTGCAACTGGTCTTCCTTCTTTGTCTAGCGTCGTTCAAGCAACAATGGATCACTAGTCCTTCTTATTCAACAATTCTGAACATCACTCCCTATAGTGCCCGATTTTCTACAGCTCTGGCCAGTTGTTTTTTCGGCCGATCCCAGCTTTCTGCATCTCCGACCAATTCATCGGTGCTGGCATAGATGGAAGGTTGAAGCTTGTTCGGATCACTGTATCTTTTCTGTTCAACTACCTTCAACTTCAGCAGTTTCTGGTGATCTCTCTGATGAGTGTACCATTTTTTCTGACTGATCAGCTCACCGGCACCACCATGAGCGGTGGACCGGTTCAACCCCTTTAGTGTCAACAACCATCTTTTCTCCTTTGGCCAGCCTTCCTAGTTCTGCTACCGCCGTTGGTGACAGGTCCACCATCAATCTTCCTTCAACAGCCAGCGCTCGCAACCTGGTTTTGTGCCATACTCATCTGAAAGCACACTTAAACCTTAATCGGGGTAGTAAAAAAATCCATTATGAGATACGTGATCTTGGTAACTAGGTTGATAGGCTAATCCAAGAAAGTGATAAATCAAAATAATTTCATTTGAAATTATCTGGATATCCTCGAGGTGAGTGGACAATTCTCCTCACTTAATGATCCTATGTGTAAATATAAAATAATTTTATTATAGGCAATATTATGAATCTTTTTAAATAATAGAATTTTCCTATATATTAAAGTGGTTTCGAAAGTATATTTATATGTTGTATATGTATATGAAATAGTTTGCCATGATTAAATGATGCATTTTCATCTTGTGATATGTCATTAGAATTAGCAATTCTATTTTCTATATGATGAGTAGATATAAAAATGCATCGGTCGGTTTATGTGTGTTTTGATAAATGTTGCTTATCCGAAATAGTATTTTCATGTTACATGATATTTTTAGATTATTGGTTTGAGATACTGGACCCATCGAGAAATTTATTAGTAACCCTTAAGTGCACACGTGAACAAAACATCATACAAGTGTGAAGGATGAAGCTTCTAAACTTATTGTGAGGTTATGTCATTCAAACAACTAAGCATATTTTCATAGCCATGTATATATATATAAATATACATATATATGTACTTTCGAATATGATTTTTAAATGAGATTTTTGGATGATTATGGGATTGTTTACTCACTGAATTTCAACGAAACTTACCATTTTCTTTTCTATGTTTTTTAAAGCCCAAGATTCTCCTACCATTCATCTACTCTACACTAATAGGGGATTTGCTCTTGAATCAAGTGGATCTTTCCTGTGGAGAATAAAGGTATATATAATTGTGGTATAAAGTCTGATAGTTAGTAGGATTATATATGCATGTACTGTATATGATCGATGAATGCCCAATAGAATGTAAATTGTATAGTCTGGGTTACTGTATATTATTTTGTTATTGTACATGTTGTGATGGGCGTGTAGCCCTTGTATTGTATAAACCTTGAGGCTAGGTGTCTAAAAAATAGAGAAAATTCTACCAAATTTTTATTAAAATTTTAATATATAAATATTTTATCATGGATTGATGAAATAGTGAGTCATTGATATACAATTACTTTGTAAGGCTTATAAGGGGTTTCCTAATGGTGACTTTCTACGCTGGTCACATTTCGTGAATTGAGGCGTAACAAAATAAAATTCTTACTAGCACATGATTAATAATATTTATTTGTGATTTGATTGATAATATTTATCTAAAAGTTCTCATTCTTTAAATTTTCACATTATCTTTAAATATCAAATACTAAATTTAATATTTTATAATTTTCTTTTTTGAAATTTCTTCTCTTTTAAGTATTTATCACAATTTTAATTTAAAATATTTCTGAAATTTCATAAAAACTATTTTTAAAATTTATATTTTCTTAAAAATATTATATTAGTTATGATTATATATAAATATAACTAAAAAATAATTTAAGGATATGCATGAACTCTTATTAATTAATAATTAAATTTTCTAACTTGTAATAGTTGATTTAAAATTTTAAACAAAATAATTTATAAATAAGTTTATCTTGAGTATTAATATATTAATAAAATATTTTAAAAAATGTGAAATATAAATCATTTGAAATATGAAAAAAAAAATTATAGCTCAACATGCATTTAAATTTAAGATCGTTTTTATCTTCAGATTTTTAGTGCATGTTATAACTTGACTATTTTTTAATTCCTTTTGCAGCCATCAAATGTAAGAAGTTGATATAATCCATTACCATCATGAGCACATCATTTTTGTTTTGAGGGCATATAAGTAAATTTAAAATGTGATTTGTTGGATCAATAAACTTTTTGGATGGTTGCCAATTGACGTTTAAAGTTATGAATTCTAATATGTTCAAATTCTTATTATTCAATCTACTTTATGTAAAAATATATGAATTTATTATAAATTATTCTTGAAATAGATTACAAGGTGTAAAAAAAATTAAATCAGAGCATAAAAAATAAAAAATAATTTAAAAATTGTATTTAATAGTTGTTTATATGCTTTTAGCCATAGTTATAAACTGTCAAAAATTGTCACAAAAAATAAAGAGAAAAAATTGAAAAAAAAATCAAAACCACCATTAAAACATCAAAAAACCACTGAAAAACGAGTTTTTTTTTTTCAAAAGTTTGCAAAAAAAAAAAAAACAGTTACTAAAATTAATATTTTTAAAAACATGTAAAATTACCATTAAATACATAAAAATTGCCGCTAAAACTGAAAAATTAAAAAGGAAAAAGCACCACCGCTGATACGATTAAAAAACACTGTTGAAAACTATATATATATATATATATTTTTTTCAAAAAATTCCTGATAAACTGTGGCAAAACGCATAAAAAATTGTCGTAAATTGTTTTTTTCTTTTAAAACTTTTAACCACTTCTAAGCTATTAAAAGCGGCTGTTAAGGTGATTAAAAATTGTTGCTAAATTTACAATTCTCATGATTGATAAAAATCGCCACTAAAACTTTGTGGGCCATTATACTGAATTATTGCGAAGGGTTTTGCGGCCAATAACCACAGGTTTTAGCACTACTAAATGCAAATTTCTTTCAAGTATTTGTTGATAATTAATATGAATATAATTATTTAATTAATAAAAATATAATAATTTGATTATATTTAAATATATTATAATTTATAAACTAATTAATTTTATGTATGGCATAAAACTAAAACTTAGTGCAGATATACAGTATATATGTATGAATTTGATAAATATAATATTAATTAATGATCAGAAGTGGTTATTATAAATTTCATCCAAGTGCGTTGGATTTTTTATGGCACATACGGTGGAGTGGGCCGGAATCAGCACCACACCATATCTTCTTGAGAATATGAAAACACCCTCATTCTTACTCAAGTATATCCATTTGTCATGAGAGAATTAATGAAGAAAAATTTTAAATTTTTATTATTTTTATTCTAATTTAAATCATGAATAAAATTTATATTTTTACCTATTTTAATAATAATTTTTTATTTAAATTATAAATAATCGATTTCTAATTTAATTTTTCAATTTTATTGCTATTAAATTAAAAATTTTAATTTTTTATTTTTTAAATTATCAAATAATATTATGATTATTTATTTAAATAATAAAATTTTAATATTTTAATATAATGAAATGGTTTTCAACTGATTGTATTATATTTAAATATTACTATTAAAAATAAAACTTAAAAATATTTTAATATTTTAGTGAGTCATATAATATTTAAAATTTAAATAATTTTAATAATATATCATCTAATTTTTAAGTTATAAAAATATTATATATACTCATTATTTATAAAAATTATCTATTTTAAAAAAATTATTTAATAAAATCATCTACACCTAATTTTTAGTCTAAATTCATTAATGGATTTCAATTTAAATTATTTTTATGTGTATTAAATAATTTATATATAATAAATAATTATACTTATATAGAAAAAATATATTTATTAATACATTATTAGTAATATCTAATTATGATTTGGTAGAAATATCTATTTAAAAGTTTTTGCTCTTTAAATTTTTATATTATTTTTAAATATGAATTACTAAATTTGATATTTGATAGTTTTCCATTTTATCACTTTTGAGTAATTATCACAATTTTAATTTAAAATATTTCTAAAACTTCATAAAAAGGTATTTCTAAAATGTATATTTTTTAAGATAATATATTAATTATAATAATGCATGAACTTATTAATTAAATAATTAAATTTTTGACATAAAATAGTTAATTTAAATTCTTTAAACAAAATAATTTATGTTGTATACTGAAAAACGGCCCCACAAGGACGAGCCCACGAAGAAAACGAAAGTGAATCCTCGCAAGAAGCTCTCAAGAAGCCTCACCGTGAATAACAGAAAGCGGTAATGGTAATGATAATCACGAGCGTCAAATCCTGTCTCGCTCGCTCGACCATGGTTCGAAGGGCCACCCTCCGGCGACAGCACGACTCGACGAGCAATGGGTTCAAGGA
>JANHAO010002017.1:0-30404 GCA_026873985.1 Saraca asoca | reverse complement strand
CAAGCCCTAGAAAAAATGAAGGACATTTGAAAGGAATTTTCACAATTGTAGAAAGATAGTTTTGTCCATAAAACACCAGTCATATAACTTTTGTATAAGCTTTTTTTGATAAGCTTCTCCATGAAACTTATTGAAATAAGCTAAAATTGGCTTATAGAAGAGCCACGAGCTATTTTCATAAGTTTAAACAAATACTTAACATTTTTTTATCTAAAGTGCTTATGTGATAAGATAAGCTCAAATAAGTTATAGATAAGTTCTCCCAAACGCACCGTATATATTCAATTGAACCATAAACAACACAAACAAGAACTAGACTTTTTTGTCAATTGGTTATAGGGTGTCCACATGATCTATGAGGTAGATTTGTGCTTGTTAAGGCCTTTCACCCACAACTTTTATGAAAAGGAATATCAATTTCTTTTACCAACTTTCCCATATGAAAGATATAATTATTGGTTTGCATGATATTACATGTGGCATAGTTTGAATAGTAAAATCTTATATTATTGATTTTTTCTTAAAAAAAAAGAAAAAAAAATAAATTGCAAGTTACATATAATATGATTTGAATGTTTTAATTTTTCATATTGATATCATAGTATATGAAAGTCTTGGAAATAAAGCTCTCATAATTTTAGCAAGGAGGCCATCCAAAGCCAATTTTTCCCCTTTTCGACCACGACAAACGTTTTTTTATTTTGCCTTCACTGTTTTATGACAAAAAAAGGCAAATAAAAATGTGTAATGATTTATGAAGAGGATAATCCTTGCTCCACTACCTCATGTATCACTGTAGCCTTCAACCGAATTCTTGTTTTCACACTCGAAAACGTGTACACTTGATTCGCTTCTTGCTTCTTAATCACCCCCTTCTTTCTCTTCTTTCAGAACATATTCAAAGAGATACTTGCTGCACTTAGCTTCCATCATGGCTTGCTCTGGAACTATGAGAAGTTGCTTTCTGATATTTACCTCTTTCTTCATCTTCTGGTTGGACTCTGGTGAGGCTCAAATGGTTCCAGCCATATACGTATTTGGAGACTCATTGGTTGATGTTGGAAACAACAATTACCTGAGTCTTTCCATTGTAAAGGCAAATCATCCTCAAAATGGCATTGATTTTCCAACCAAGAAAGCCACTGGCAGGTTTTGCAATGGCAAAAATGCTGCTGATTTTGTTGGTAAGCTTATCAAAATTTACTCTAGTGCTTAATGATAATCCTGCAACAAAATTCAGTCTTATGGTAGACAAGTTATGTACTTTTTTTGTTTTGTATGTGAGATGAATCATCTTTTAGCTGATTGATGACACCCCAAAAGCGTCTCCCATGCACTGACTTCAGAAAAAGAGTATAAAGTTAACCAAAGCTTTATTTATGGTTATGGCCTAAAGAAAAGGAAAAAAAAAAAAAAGCCCCTTTTATTATTTTAGTGATAGAAGGAGAAAGAAACGAATATGACATCAATCTTATTGACTTATTATTACTAATCATTTACTTATTTTTCAAATGATGAATGGATGGCAGCTGAGAAATTGGGATTGCCAACCTCTCCCCCGTACCTTTCTCTATTATCAAAAGCCAACAAAAACAATGCAACATTCTTGGATGGTGTTAGCTTTGCCTCTGCTGGCGCTGGAATATTTGATGGCACGGATGAACGTCTTGTAAGTTCTTTTGCTTGATATTTTTCTACACAACACCCTTCTGCACACATTACTCTATCTTCTATTAGAATCTGATAATGGTGGACCAAAGATGGCCCCCCTAAAAGATGGGGTGAGCATAGATCGCGACCTTGAGATCTTACCCCCTTGCTTGTTAAATTTTATGACAGAAACAATCAATACCTTTGACGAAGCAAGTGGATTACTACGTTCAAGTGAATGAAGAAATGACAAAAGAAGTGGGAGCAGATGCTTTAAAGACGCGTCTTGCAAAATCTATCTTTGTTTTTGTGATTGGCAGCAACGATCTGCTTTATTACTTGGGCTCTGCTAATAAGAAAAGTACCCCAGAGCAGTACGTGAATTCCATGGCTTACGAACTCAAAGCACAATTAAAGGTAACAGAAACACATCACGCTATGCTAATTACATATCTTGCTCTTCTCATAACTCATAATATGGCAGCGATTATACGATTGTGGTGCGCGTAAATTTGAGATAGCTGGAGTTGGGCCAATTGGATGCTGCCCCATATACAGAGTGAAGAATAAAACACATGAATGCTATTCAGAAGCCAATTACTTGGCAGTTCAATACAATCAAGTCCTTAAAAATATGTTGGAGGAATGGAAACCAGAGAACAATGGCATAAGCTACTCCTACTTTGATACTTATAGTGCTCTCAACGACCTCATTCAAAATCCAACTGCTTATGGTATAATTACAATATATGCTTTCCTTCTTCAACTATAATCACTTGTTTAAATTCATCTTAATTTATAGTCCCGTAATTTTCAGGATTTACAGAGGTAAAATCTGCATGTTGTGGAACTGGGGAGCTTAGGGCAAAGGGTCCATGTCTGCCAATTTCAAGCTATTGTCCCAGAAGAGAAGACTACATCTTCTGGGATCAGTACCATCCAACAGAGGCGGCTGCTCGTATTATTGTCGATACACTCTATGGCGGTCCTTCAAAATACACATTTCCTATTAATATGAAACAGTTGGTGGCTCTATGAGCATCTAACACATTAAATGTTTCTTTCCTTCTCATTGTGCAAATTCTGGACCAATAACATATAATGCTATACTCAATTAATACAATTAACTTCCCTTTGTACGACTATATCAAGGTGCATGCGTTAATGATGCAAGAACATATATATTATCTGCTCGTTCAAATAAGAACTTGGATTCCTTAGTTTTCATATGTGATTGATCATAATAGTACTCAAAGGACAAAAAGGTAGATTAAAAAATTGAAAAACATTATATATACACAATTTCATATAATTATATGTAAATTTCATATGTAAAATTATCTACACAAAATTGTTTTAAAGAATTTAATATCCATCGTCTCAATAATTAATTTGATTATTGCTCATAAAGAATATATAGATGATGGCACGTGTTAAATGTATTTCTCATCGATCATTAAAAGGGTATTTGATGAACAATTTTTTAATGAGTTTTTAATTATTTGATTAAGTGAATCAGTTATTTTGATTGTTTGATAAATAGTTGGTTAAGTCAATTTTTTTTTTACCTAAACAAACTCATTTCAAAAAGCTGGAACCTAACTATTTCAATTATCTTATTAACATTTAGGGTGTAAAAAGATACAATTATTTTTTATCAATTTAATTTTTGACATCCCTATCCTTGATACACAGAAAAATCCTTATAATAAATATACATAAAATCTATTTTATTATAAACAATTTCTTAATAAATTCATGTGCATGAAATATATTATTTGTTCATTCCTCCCTTTTCTCTTACCATCAATTCATAATTTCATATAATTATATGTAAATTTCATATGTGTAATTATGCACACAAAATTGTTTTAAAGAATTTAATATCTATCATTTCAATAATTAATTTGATTATTATTCATAAAGAATATATAGATGATGACACGTGTTAAATGTATTTCTCATCGGTCATTAAAAGAGTGTTTGATAAATAATTTTTTAATGAGTTTTTAATTATTTGATTAAGTGAATCAGGTATTTTGATTATTTGATAAATAGTTAATTAAGTCAATTTTTTTTTTACCTAAACAAACTCATTGTAAAAAGCTAGAACCTAACTATTTCAATTATCTTATTAATAACAATAATACAAATTAGTAAATAACAACAATAATACAAATTAGTAATAATAATAAACTCTTTTTTATTTAAAATTATCTATTTCTTAATAAAAATTTATAATAAATTATAACTATTTGTTTCTTAAAAGAAAATCTAATAAATAATATATTGTAATTATTTATTTCTTAAAAGAAAATCTAATAAAAATAAATTACAATAATATATTTTAGGAGAAAATTTGATAAATGATATATTAAAATTTAGAATATTATTAAAGTAAAAAATATTTAAATAAATATTTTTATACAAATAACTAATACTATCAATTAATTAAATGAATTATCAACTAATTATTAATATAATTAATTAATAATTAATGTAATCAGCTAATTACTAAGGAAGATCTAGATGGATTTATCTATTTGGGCTTTCTGCCCTTCATTTATGTACTTTTTTTTTTTTTTCATTTACATGTGAAGGGGACGGGAAATGGTATAAGAGGAGTGGAACTCCCTCCAATCCCCCTGAGTGCACCGAGTCTGAGTGACACAGGTTGCACCATTTAGTCCAAGCCCCGCAGTGCAATGTACTGATTCCTCGGAACTCATACCTTTTAAACATTTGCTCTTGAGTATACACTTTGCAAGCCCAAATAGTTTTTGGGACATCCATAAATAGATGGGCAGATGAAGAAGGGGCCACTGAAAAGGCCATCTATATCTAGAGAAGTCCAGAACTCTCACAATCAGGACATCTTTTAAAGCTTATCCGGTTCCCGAAATGTCCAATGCTTCCTATAAATTTAAACTTTCCCATGACACCAAGGCAAAAAAGACAAATCAAATTGTCAATTCTCTTTCCCATAGTGTAGCACTGCCATCAGTCTAGCATATCTTTCAATAGAAAATAGCCTCACCTCTAGCAAATATGAGTTTCTATGCACCCATTACATCTACCAGAATCAACAAAATTTCCAATGTTGAATTTCCATAATTATCAAGAACAAAGATTACTTGCAGAGAGCCAAAAAGCAAAAATTGCAATGTTGAATTTCTATGAGTTTCTATGCACCCATTACATCTACCAGCATCAACAAAATTTCCAATGTTGAATTTCCATAATTTCCAATGCAGCAGTGTCAAGGCCATGACAGTTGAACCAAGGGACAACCTTGATCACTTGCAGAGAGCCTAAGAGCAAAAATTGCAGCCAAAGATTAAGATACCATAAGCTTCACCAATAAGTAATTAAACTTTAAATGATCCACTTATTTGTGAATAATGCTATTTGTACATATTATCTTTTGTGAAACTCTTCAATTGGAGCAGTTCAATGGAGAGGAATCATGTATAATGGCAAAGCATCCTGCACAGTAACCAAGGTCAATAATGCACGACAGAAGTGATATGTCGAATACACTCTAACACTTAAGTTAGTTTCAAAAGTAGAGCTGTAGTATGTGTAGTAAAGATGATCTATGTTATAAATATTTTTAGAACCATACAAATGGGCTAGCAAAAGCCCAACAGACGAGTCCAACTGGTAAAGATTCAGCTTAACTAGCATTGAGATCACCAGAGTAAGGCATCAACTTGCCAGTATGCGGACTCAGGTCACTGGCTAACAAAGGTCAAAGCAGCAACCTCATATCATTAATGTTAAGGTCTAACTTGCAGCTCAAAGCATGCCCTCCCAGCCATCAATCAAAAGAAAATCGTTCAATTGCTCATTTAATACAAATTCATTATTAACTGTTGTAATTGGTTTATAATCTATTTCTGTTATGGAATACATTGTAACACCCCAGCTAATATAAAAAGGGGGTTGAAATCATTATAAAAGAGAGGAAAGACATATACTGTTATTCTACCAAAATATTCAGCTAAAAGATTGAGAAATAATATAACAGTAGACGTAGCCGAACCACATTAAAAAGTTCTTGGTGTCCTTTCTTCTTCCTCTCTTTCTCTCTCTTCTTTACACATTTGCCTTCACAACTTGTAGTTTGGGGTGCCAGACTTGGTTTAATCGAATTTTACTGTTAACATTTTGGCACTCAAAGGAGGGCCCTAAATTGCATTCTTTCTCTTCGATTTATTATGCAACTGTAATGGCTAGAGGAAGAACCACCAAGAGTACAGATGCCACCGCTGGCCAGCCTGAAGGTCATGTGGAACAACAGTAGGAAATGTTACCAGTTAGGGGCCTAGTCTTTCTTGCGGTGGGCACTTCTGTTGCCCTCACTATAGGTGCTGCCATTAGCATGGCTCCATTGACCCCTCGCCAGCCTGCTGCTTTGGTTCCTAGGACTGACGGAGTGCAAGCATAGCACTAGCATCAGGAGGCGCTTAAAAACACAGTGAGGGAGTTGGCTGATGTGGTTAGGGCATTGGCTTAGGTTTAGGCACAAGCCCAGGGTGCGTGCGATGACAAGTTAAGGTCGCTACGCCCAGAGGAGAACTCCAGTAGCCAGAGGCTTAGCAGGAGAGGCTAGTCATAAAGGAACATCAACAAGTTGGTTCAATTCGCTCTTCTAATTCACTGCTAAAGTCAGAGGTCCATTGAGCTTACAAGGATGATGATGGAGACAATCAGTGATGTAACGGTTCACTTTGAGAAGAGAGCTCGGATAGGACTAATCAAGGACATAGATCAAATCGTTATTCACCGAGTCATGAGCACAATCGAAGGCATAGAGCCTCAGATTGCCATTCCCATGACCAGGAAGGTGAAAGGAGCCATCAATCCACTAATCATCGATTTAAGGCACAAGACCCAATGGTGGAAGAGCTGCTTTGGAGGGTATAACAATTAGAAAAATGTCCTTTGGTTTCGGACTGCCAAGATCGTTACGAGAAAAGGATACCATTCACTAAGGAGATTGAGATAGGGCTTTTTCCTCGCAGGTTTAAAATCCCTAACATCCCACAATACAATGGGATCAGTGACCCATATGACCATCTAAATGCATTCAATGTCCAGATGGATCTTCATACAATCAATCCATTGGTCAAATGCTGCATTTTCCCAGCTACCCTTGGTGACATACCTTGGACATGGCTTAGGAGTCTCCCAGCTCGCAGCATTCACAATTAGGAAGAATACCAGGGAAGATTCATCAACCAATATAAAGCATTAAAAAGGCAGCTCGTACTAGCTTGCCACCTCGTGACAATCTTTCAATGAAAAAATGAATTGCTGAAAGACTACATCATCTAGTTTAAGCGTGAAGTCAAAGCATCCTGACTACAATCTCGGTAGGACTTCGAAAAGAGGAGATATTGTACGAAAGTATATACAAGTCTCCAATGAAGGACTTGGGTGAATTTTATAAGCGAGCTACCAAGGAAATCAAGTGGGAGGAGACTTTTGGCCTAAAGAAGTCCAACCAGAAGGATAAGGCAAATAGCTCCAACCAAAGTAAAAAGAGAAGCAACGGTAGGAGTAGCAAAGAGGGTCAGAAGGATGGCTTTGACAGACAGCCTGCAAAAAAGGTCGAGAGTGAGCGACCTCAGTGCCAAGGTCACCATGATAGCTACAGCGTCCTATTGGATACTTCAGATAGGATCTTTACAACAAAGAAAGACAGGGAGGACTTTGGGAAGCCCAAACCCCTAAGGACCCCCAATAAGTTTAGGAACAACAAAGATAAGTTTTATGCCTATCACGATGAGGTCAGATAATAGCTCTAGTGCTTCTAATTCTATAGTATTATTCAGAAATTAATAAAAGCACCTAAGTCTTTCCTTATATTTTTATATTTGCTAAAAATTTATTCAAAATTGCTAAACACAAAGTGTTACATAGGAAAGTTGGAATTCGGGCTACATCATCGGTGATCCTGTACTATGCCTTATTCTCCCTGAGCTCACAAGGCTAGTGATGCGACACTAGGTCTGAACTGTGAGGGCCTACACATTATTAAGGAAGACTTGGGAAACGGAGCTTGTCGCTTAACAAATGGAGCTAAAGTTCCACAAGCTTAGGACGTAGAACATCTGCACCCATATTTTAATAAATTTCAACTTGACCTTTTAATCTTGATTAAAAGAACCAGAGCCAAGACTCGTGCCTACTGAGGAACACGATTGTTGTGGCACATCCTACTAAACAAAATGATTGGTGTAGTACAACTCACTGAGCAACACAATTGCTGTAACGCAACCTACTAAGTAACACAATTGCTGAGGCGTGACCTATTGAGCAATATGATTGCTGAGGCATGACCTACTGAGTAACACAATTGTTGTTGCATGATCTACCAGGCAACAAGATTGCTAACAGAGGAGTAGCTCTAATGCAGCCTACCTGGGCACTCCACTTGTGCTAGTTGAGGTGTAGGTCTCATACAACCTACTTGGACGTTCCACTCATGCTAGCTGAGGCACAGGTCTCATGCAACCTACTGGGCATTCAAATTGACATTTACAAAGTCATGATTTATAAGCTGAGAAGCACTAATGTGACTGATTGGGCACTCAACTTGGCTGATATTTATTAAGCTGTGATTTGTAGGAACTCATGTCAACCTACACATTATTATCTGCAACCTACTAAACTTTCAACTTAACATAGTTGGAAAAGCAAGGAAATTATGAAAAATTCATTAAAAGCCTCACTCAACGAGATGAATTTACACATGAAGGTTCAAAAATATAAATCTCAAAGAGTTTACAGCTATTATGTCCTAAGGCTAGCTTCTTAAGGCTGAACTGCATTGAGCTGAAGGATCCACATATCTGACGAGCAAGTCATCCATCATTTGGTCATCTGCCAAGTTACTCCCAAACTTTTCTCTATTCTCCCTCAAAGAAGCAAAAGAACAAAGGTGAAAGAACTAAATTTATCAGCATCACCATAAGGAAATAAAATCTGTACAAAACTTCCCAAAATCCTCAAAGAGGAATTATCCATGGGAACTTCTTGTACAACAAGCTATATATGCCTCATAGCATCCCATCAAAGATCTAGACTATCAACAATATAGGGGGCTCAACCAATGCACCCATCAAGTCATTCTGAGAAAAAAAAAGAATTTCTCTCACATTAAATAAGTATCTTGATTTTATTAAAAGACCTAGAGACTGATCAACTGCCCTCAATCTGACGGTCTAGAGAATGGCAAGGCTGCCACACTAACATCTATGAAAAATATGTATTAAATGAATGGTTTGGTGCAGATAAAATAGTGAGATAGATGTCTGAATGATGACATTACAAATTGCAATTATAGGCTTTTGCAAACAAACTATAGCTCCTAGTCCGCAGAACAAATTGAGAGTTGGGGGCTAATATTATGGGTGGTTTTAGAATCATATAAATAGACTGGCAAAAGCTCAACAGACGAGTCGAACTGGTAAAGATCCAGCTTAACTAGCATTGAGATCGCTAGAGCAAGATATCAATTTGCCAGCATGCGGACTCAGGTCACTGGCCAACAAGGGGCAAAGTAGCAACCTTAGGTCGTCAAGGATGAGGTCTAGCTCACAGCTCAAAGCATACCTTCCCAGTCATCAATTCAAAGAAGACTGTTCAACTACTTATTTATTATGAATCCATTATTAATTATTATAACTAGTTTATAATCCATTTCTATTATGGAATACATTATAACACTTTAGCTACTATAAAAAAGGGGTTGAAATCATTGTAAAAGGGAGGAAAAATATATACTATTATTTAGCCAAAATACTCAGCTAAGAGACTGAGAAATAATATAATTATGGATATAGGAGTCGATTGACTTTAGCTTAACTAAGTTAAAACGCTCTTGGTGTCCCTTGTTTTTCCTC
This sequence comes from Saraca asoca, assembly GCA_026873985.1. NCBI lineage: Eukaryota > Viridiplantae > Streptophyta > Magnoliopsida > Fabales > Fabaceae > Saraca > Saraca asoca. The sequence continues at coordinate 20,841 of JANHAO010002017.1, read as the reverse complement.
TTTTTCTCTCTCTTCCTTGTATATTTACCTTCATAACTTACAATTTAAGGTGCTGGACTTAGGTTGACCGGATTTTACCATCAACATTTTGTAAAGGGAATACCTTAGTTTTTATATAGCTACAAATCATGTCAATTGGTATGCTTCTAGATGAATGAGGAGTGTTCACATGTTTCAACACACTGATAGTATGAATGAGATTCCTGCTTAATAGTTGATGATATAGTCATATTATTTGTGCATGGTATTTAGTATGCTAGTTTGTTATAGACCTTTAGTGGGTAGCTTTGGTCAAACATAGGCCTAATTACTATGCACTTGGTTAAATTGATTGACTTGCTATTGGTTTGGGGCCTTATTAACCGACTATAGTCATATGCAATGAATGGCTTGATCTATTGCAAAACGTATGCTTACCGACAGTGATATTGATTTAGTTGTTCAACCAATTTCTTTAGATGGTTTGCTAGGTAAGGACCTAGCCTGATTAGCCTATTTGCTAAGTTGATAAACTAATTATGTCCTAGCCCATTTGGTCGATTGTGACCATATGAATTGGTACTTTAATGATCTGTTGCACTTGGGTTGATCGACCAATCACAGTCCCATGCTCGTTCATTTTGGACTGTGTCATTTGCCTTCCTACACCTATACACCATCATTCAACCAAGGATAACTTTTTATATCCCTATGCCAGCTAATGAATGGATGTTTATAGAGTTAGCTAATTAAGATAAAAATATTCAAGATTTGACCAATCATGTTTTTGTTTTTTTTTTTTTGTACTGGATATATTTTAGTTGTTTTATGACCTTCTTTTGATTGAATATTACTTTGTTGTATGGTTACTTGACTTTATATCTTTGTCTTTGCTTTGCTCATGTTTTGGTCTCCAACGAGCTGTTTACTTTATTAATTTTGCTAGTTCTTTTAAGGGTTTCCAAAGGGTTGATCGCTTTGACTTCCAACGGGTTGTTCAGTTGTTTTATCCTCCAATAGGCCATTCGACTGCTTTAACCTCCAACAGGTTATTTGAAAGCTTTGACTTCTAATGGGTCATTCTACCTTTTTAGCTACTTTTGCTTAAGTATCAAGCAACTACTTGGTCCCAAAATGTCATGGGACTATTCGAACCTAAGGTGCTAAGGATCTATTCGGGCTTTGAGTGCCGAATGACTACTCGAGCTTTACATGTAGAAGGGATTGCTCAATCTTTTACAAGTCAGGCAACTATTCAATCTTTGCATGCTTGAGGGATTGCTTGATCTTTTACATGTTAAGTAATTACTCGATCTTCGTATGCCAAAGGGACTACTCGATCTTTAAAGTGTCAAGGGGAATGCTTGGTTTTACATGTCAAGTGACTACTTAATTTTTGCTTATCGAAGGCACTGCTAGATCTATGAAGTGTCTAGGGGACTGCTCAATCTTTTACATGTCAAGTGACTACTTGATCTTTGCATGCCAAAGGGATTGCTCGATCTTTTAAATGCTGAGGGAACTGCTCAGTCTTTGAAGTGTCAAGAGGATTACTCGATCTTTTACATGCCAAGCAACTACTCAGTCTTTCATGTCAATGGGACTGCTCAATCTTTAAAGTGCTGAGGGGACTGCTTATTTTTTACATGTCGAGTGACTACTTGATCTTTGCATATCGATGGAACTGCATAGTCTTGATTTTAAGCTCATGGCTCAATCTTTTTATTTTTAATTATTTTTTACTATTTTCTTTCATCCCTTTGATCGAATGAACACGTAGTTCATAATTTCAAGTTTTTGTCACTTGTTTTTACCATTTTTTGATTTGTGTGAGCTCATTTTGCTTAAGTCGACTGATCGTAACCAAGAGATTCTACAATAGATAGAGCTAGTAGTGCAAAGCAAAATGGATCTATTGAGTATACTCTGATGTTTAAGTTAGTGATCATTCAAAAGAAGCATATATTAGTATGTGTGTATATGTATGAAAGTGAGAGGTAGTACCTATAGTGTTTTTATAGGTTGGTCCTTTGATTTCAGGTAAATCTATTAGACATTAATGGCTACGAAAACCACAGACAATGCCAAATAAAACTTTTCAACTAAAGTAGATTGATGAAGAGGGATCATGCGCAATAGCGGAGTAATCTGCACAAGGAACAAGGTCAGCAGCGCATGATGGAAGTGGTCTACCAAATACACTCTAACACTTAAGTTAGTTTAAAAAAATAAACCTTTAGTATGTATAGTGAAGATGATTTGTAAAGGAAATACCTTAGTATTTATATAGGTGTTGATTATGCTAATTAGTGTGCTTCTAGGTGAATGGGGAGCATCCATGTGTTTCTAGAGCACTGATAGCATAAGCAAGATTCCCTTTTAATAGTTGATAATGTCATCATGCGATTTTGCTCACGGTCTTTAATGTGCTAGTTTGTTATGAACCTCTAGTAGGTTACTTTGGTCAAACATGAGCTAATTGCCATGCACTTGGTTAAGTTAATTGACTTGTTATTGGTCTAAGGCCTTGTCAATCAACTATAGTTCTATGTAACTTTAAGCTATTACTTCTAAGTGGCTCACTCTTATTATGAGGGCTCAGTCTCACTTATGGTGTTACGGATCAATCGATAGACCATAGTGTTAGGCCATTTTTGAATGGCTTGATCTATTGCAAAACATGTGCTTGCTGATAGTGATACAGACTAGTCATTCAACCAATTTCTTAAAATGGTTTGCTAGCTAAGGACTTAGGTCGATCAACTTCTCTGTTAAGCGAATCGACTGATCATGTCCTAACCTAGTCAGTCGACAATGGCTATGCAGTTTAGTGCCTTCTAATGATCTACTGTACTTAGGTGGTAAACTAGTCGTGGTCCAATGGTTATTCATTTTGGATTGTGTCATTTTTTATGTGTTCATAACAGGTCTATGCTAGTTTTATTCATACATTGGTATGTGTACATGGGTGAGGACATACAATAAATGGGATTAGTATTTTTCTTGAATTTGATGACTAGATAATGATTTTCTTTTGACAGTGTTGTTGAACCCATTTCCAGCAGCAATAACTATACAACAAGTGATAGACACAACGAAGAGGATTATAGAGAACCTTTTTGCTTATAGTAGTAGTTCACTATTCATTGTTGAAAGATATGGTGATAAAAACAACAAAGGAAAGATTCCATAAGAAATAAAGGAAGGGGAGAAACATTACAAAATAAGGTTCAATATGCCAAGTATGAACAAGAATGATGTCAAGGTTTGGATTGAAATGCTTGTAGTGAAGACAGAGAAGTAACTAACAAGCATAATTAAGATCAATGTCATGGCAATGAGGAAGCAAGTTTGGAAAATGTAGAGTGGCCTATCAAGAGTTATGGTAGGTATAACCACAAAATAGCACTATAAAAAAAAATATTGAGTTTGAGAAGATTAAGGCACATATTAAAGATGGTGTTTTATACATAACAATTCAAAAATCCAACACCTATAGGAAAGTAATTGACATAAATGTACAGTAATGGTACACTCATAATCAAATTAGTTCCATTTTTTGTAATCTTTCTACTTTTTATAGTTTAGATTTCTAGTTTTTTTTTTTAATTATGGTATTTATAACAATTCCAAAATCTAGCACCTACTTTTTTGTAATCTTACTGACCAAAAAGCAGAAAATACCATGATGACACAAAAATTCATTGTGTAAAAAGGTAAAATAATGAATCTTGTGATCATTAAGGTGAATCTAATGGAAATAAAGTAATTTAAATACTAACCTAATGTAATGATAATTAAATAAAAATATAAATATAATAAACCACTTCCTAATATATGACGAGATATTTATTGCTAGATATATAGTAAAACACCTTTGATATATGATTAGACATATATTTTAAGGAAAAGCACAATCAGATGAAATTTATGATAATTCTTCTCAAATCTTTAATAAGATAATATTTTTAAAGTAATAACTAGTAATCTAATAGAATAATAAAGAAGTGTTTACAAGTGCTTGTATTAAGCCAAATTGGTTTTCTTGTAGCCCACTTGTAGGACCTCTGAAGGTATTTATAGATGAAACTTAACCCAAAGTCTTTTCACCTCCTAAGTAGGAATATCGTTAGCCCCCATTTCATTAAAGACATATTCATTGTATAGGTCTTTCACTCACTTGTAATAAATACAATGTTTTTACTTAATACAATGAGACCTTTTATTTTGAAAGTCAAATACATTGAATATTATTTTGAAAGAGAATCATTTTATAAGAAATTAATTTACTTCCAACAAATAAAAGTCCAATGTTCATAGCATACTTAGAATCTACCGATTTGGGTAAAAATATGTTCTAATTTGAGTATTAACCATTAAGAAAATGTGTCCTAAACTTCCATAAGCCTAAATAATTTGAGATTTAATCATCACTCTCTATTGAGACCCTTCAATATACATCTACAAGTGTATACCTACTAGATAAGTTAGATCTTAGGACACTTTTATGAACGCTTATCTATATAGTTCAATATTGATAAGATATCATCATTCATGGAATAAACAATTTTATTAACATAAAACTCACTCATTGTATTACATGAGATAGAGATTAAACCCATGCATTCAACATGATTACAAAACACAAATGCAGTGAGAGCCTTAGTGAATGGATTTGCTAAATTATCCCTAAATGATACTTTTTGAAGAACAACTTCTTGCTTTTTCGGCATATCTCTGATGTAATGATATTTTCCTTCAATGTGTTTTGCCTTAAAATGACACTTAGGATCTTTCATGATAGCAATGATAGATGTATTATCACAAAAAATCACAATCGATCATTCCACATATTAAACAATATTAAGGCATTTCAAAAATTTCCTGAGGTAGACAACCTCCCTTAGAGCTAGATTTATAACTACATATTCATTTTCCATTGTGGATTGGGCAACATAATCTTACTTCTTACTTTTTCAAGAAATAGTAGCACTTCCAAACATGAATGCGAACCCTGATGTAGATTTTCTAGTATTTACACATCCTTGATAGTCAAAATCAGAATAGCCAATTATCTCCATGTATTTAGCTTGATATCTTAGTGTAAATGATTTTATTCGTTTCCAATACTGCAATACACATTTTACCCTCTCCCAATGGCTTTTCCTTAGATTAGACAAGAATCTGCTAAGAATTCCAATAGCATATGCAAGATCTGGCCTAGTACATATCAATGCATACATAAGACTACCAATAGATAAAGCATATGGAAACATGGTTTCATCAAGTGTCTCATTCGAAGAGTTTAGGAAATCAACTTTACTCAATTTCTTTGTCATATACATATAATGAATCTTCCTATCAAAATAATAATCCATTTTAGACCAAAGTAAAAGATTATTAATATACCTTTCTTGAGATAAACTAAATTTTCTATGCTTCTAATCCCTTAAGATCTTTGTCCTAAGAATGTATAAAATTTCACCAAGGTTTTTCATCTCAAATATATTGAATAGCCATTTTTTGATCTCCATTAGAACTGATCTATCGTTCCTAGCTAACAAAATGTCATCCGCATACAAAGTAAGAAAGATAATATTAGCTCTCACTATTTTCACATATACATAGTGATCTTTGAAATTTGGAGCAAGGCTATAAGCTTCAAAATGTCTTTTGAAATCTCATATTCCATAGCTTTGATGCTTACTTCGATCTTTATATTGACAATTCTAATTTGCAGACCTTACTTTCATTTCCAAGTTCAACGTAACCTAGAAGTTACTCCATATAAATCTCTTCAAACAAACTTCCATTTAGAAATATAATTTTTACATCCATTTGAAACAATTCAAAGTCATAAAATGCTACCATGGCCAGAATTGCTCATCAAAATCAACTCCATGTTGTTAAGTAAACCTTTTGGCAACTAAACGAGTCTTGAACCTCTCAACTTTCCCCTAAAAATTCCTTTTCTCAATGATAATCCACTTACACTTTAAGGGTTTGACTAATTTATGTTTGTCCACAAATTTCCATACATGATTTTTGTGCATTGAAATAATCTTATCTTCCATTCCCAGCTTCCACTTGTCAGCGTCAACATTATTAATCGCCTCATCATATGATTTAGGTTATAAAATATCCTCATTCAACCTAATTCTTTCAAAAACTTCACTTGCATAGGTGTAAAATTCTAAAAGTGATAGTAGTGAATTTAGCTTCCTTTCCCTATCACTCTTCCTAGTAGCTTCTAGATATTCCTTTCTATTTTGACTATTCAAATTAGGTTGACTCATGGGGTCAAAATCAACAAAAGATGATTAAGACTCTTGAATTTCCTTAAGTAAGGACTTTTTATCAAGAAATTTGTTACAGTCAAATTTTAATGAATTTCACATGTATGCTTTCTATAATTACTTTATCTCCTGGATCAAACAAACTATATCCTTTTGAATGTTTAAGATAACTAACAAATATCTTTTTGACCTACTTTTCAACTTATCTCTACTTGGATCAGGAATTAGAACACAAGCATTGACGGTGAATTTTGGTTAGGCCTAAATTCGGCCAACAGAAGGGGGTTTTTTCGAGATCCAAGCTGTTTCCAGGTTGTTTTGGCTGTGAATGATAAGAGACAGTGGGAAGGAGAAGGAGAAGAAGTAAAACACAAGAATTTAATGTGGTTCAGCCAAATTTGAATAGCACCAAACTCTACGTTCATAGTAGCTTTTATTAATCTGAAGGAGTTTGTACAGAGCTATGGTTATGATTTTCAGCAGAGTTTCTACTAGTGTCCTCTCTTTTTGCTCTCCTTTACAATAGCTCTAGCCCCTCATTTATAGAAGCATAGAGGGGTATAAATAGAACTAAGTAAACTGTATATCTATTACATCAAATATTAAATAAACAAGACTATCTAGAGTACTATAGACTGACTTCTATAGGCTGCTGGCTGTCTGTGAGAAATGCTTTCTGTGGGTGGGACCCGATAGTTGTATTTTGTAAAGTGACGATGCAAGTTATCTGTTAGCTTTATGCTTGATCTCGGTGAGCTTTTAGCTGGGTAAGACTCCGTCTTAGCGAGCTAAGGCTTAGGCAGTGAGACAATTGTTGGCTTGCGACCTCAGGCTTATTCAGTGAGTTGGGGCTTCTTGCACAGTGACCTAGTGGTATGGTGAGCTCGTCCCTTTGTCAGAATTGGCTCCTTCTGAGCTTTTGCCAGCCCATCTTACAGTGCCAAATTCTACTAATAATAATGAGTAACGCAATCCCAAACTTTCATGTAATTCAACTTTGGTTTCTTCTTATACTAAAGTTCATAAGAAGTACCTTCAATAGACTTTGAATGAACCCTATTTAAAATGTGGACAATTGTCAAAGCTATTTTTTAGTAGGCATATTAGCAAGGGCTAACATTGATCTAACCATATCAACTAAAGTCTTATTATGCCTTTCAGCAACACTACTCCACTTTGGGTATATGACATGCTAACATATGAACAATACCATTTTCCTCACAAAACTTGGAGAACATTTTACCCCTACAATCTGAATAAAAATCTCTAATACTCTTCCCAGTAGTATTCCCTACACTTGCCTTAAAGATCTTAAAAACCTCTAAAGCCTCACCTTTCTTATGAAGCAAAAATACCTTTATATATCTCAAATAACCATTAATAAATATGATTAAATAAAAATGCACATTTTGAGTTGGCACACTCATGAGTCAACAAATATTAGAATGAATAATCAAGGATATTTTTACTACTTTCACCATTCACAGGAAATGGTAACTTAGCCATTTTATTGTATAAACAACTTTTTCAGAAAGAAAAATCATTCACCTCAATTGGATCTAATAAGCCTTTTTTAATTTACTTACATATCTTTCCCAATGTGACCAAGATGAAGATGCCAAGGATAACATTCATTTGAATGAAGACTAGAAAAATTAGTAACTTCACAAACCATATTTCCATTTAACTGAATTTGATATAATCTAAAATTTCTAAAACCTCTCAAAATAATTTCATCATCCTTATACATGACAAACTGTCCATTCCCAAAATAAAGAGTAAAACCCAATGGCTCTAAACACGAGACAGACAAAAGATTTCTTTTCATTAATAGGGCAAAAAGATAGTCTTTCAATTCAAATACTTTATTATCATGCAGCTTTAAGAGATAAGTGTCGACTCCTTCAATTTGTGCTTTTTCATCATTACTTATGAAGATAAAACTTTTCACATCCTTAATTTGCTTGATTTCCTTGAACCCTAGGTTTTGTAATAGCCTTATGATTTTGTTGATTCTTGAATGCCCTACAACCGTTCCTAATAAATCTTGGCTTATTGCCTAAAAAACACACACACACACCTTTTGTTCAAACTTCACATTTTTTTTTTTGAATAAAACTCTTTTTATTTTGAAATTGAGGCTTTTTTCCTTTCTTTGTAATGTTTTTATTACCCTTTGACTTCAACTCTTTGCTAGCAGAAGGATTTGATTTAACAACTTTCTTTAGCTTTTTTAGGGACTTCTTATCCTCATGATGATCAATTTTATTAATCAAATGCTCAATAGACCAATCACATTTAGCCAAAGTATAATAATCCACTATAAAATTAGAAGAGTTAGGCAAAGAATTCACATTAGTGGAGACAATGGTTTTTTTCATCTATGGCCCTACCATGAATGACCAACTCATCAAATATAGCTACCATATCATTTACATGTTTTCTCATATCGGCTTCTTCTTCACACTTAACTATACTAGATTTCTTCCACAAATTATTTGCATGAGAATTAGAATTTTTCCCATACTTGGTTTCCAACTTATCTAAAATCTCATTAGTGGTCTGAGTATTAAAATAAGTCATTCGAAGAGCATTACTAAGATCATAAGACCTGGATATATCATTGGCACTTTCTAGTCATTAAACTTTTTTCAAATCTTCCTCATATTTAGGCATATTTTCCATAGAAGTCATTAGTTAGGGCAAAGTAGGTGATGCATCCACATAAATTAAATTCTTATATCCATAAAAGGTTAACATGTCAACTCTTTGTTTCTAATCCATATAATTAGTACCATGTAAAACTTCTAATTTCAACAAGTTAGCAAATACATATCCATAACTAGGCATAAGCAAAATAATATTTGACATGCAGTCACACAATAACAAATCAATTCACTTACTTCTAGGGATTTGTGAAGCAAATTCACACTTGTATTATCTAAATACTCCCACTTACCTGATGGGGCTTGATGAAAATATTAAGACAATACAAGCAATAAATTAATACATTTAATTGCATTACTTGATTGGGATTTTGTAAAAATAATCACATATGTCCATAATTATAATTACTGTTAGTATTATTTTAATATTTGATCATTACATTCATAAAATGTAACGGATAATTTTAACAAATATGAAAAATACTAGAGTATATAACAACCATAAATAAAAAAGTCTTGTAGAAATTGGCATAGGAGAAACCATCAATTTAAAATGGTAATTAATAACTTCTAATAACAATATACCAGAATGTGATTTTTTTTACTTTCAAATAAAAAAGAAGAGATTCACAAAGTTGGTTCTGTCAAGATTGTATATCAAAATGATTTAGTATTTAAAAAAGACCTAGTTCCAAAATGATTAAAAGCTTATCCAAAACAAGATGTATGAATATGGATGTCTGGAGTTATGTGTTTGTAATGTCCATATGTATGTTAGGTCTTGTAGCTTGCTAGTTTGATGTTGCAACCACAACTAAAATATGTAAGTCTAATGGCTCGCACAAACCTTTTTATTAAAAAAAAATTATACATTGGAATAATCTTTATAACAAAACATTAACATAAAGCAAAGGTCCGATCACTTAAAATGATTTAAATACTAACTTGACAGGAAAAAAATCAAATAAAAATATAAATGCAATAATCCACCTCCTAATACATGATGAAATATGTGTTTCTAGATATCTAGTAAACATCATTGATATACTATTATGCTTATATGTTATGGAATAAGACAATTCAATAGAATATATGATAATTTTTTTTCAAATCTTTAACAATACAATTTTTTTTTTTTTTTTTACAATAACAACCAATAGTGTAATAGAATAATAATGAGATATTTACAAGTGATTGGCTTGCACAATTTAGTCAAAGTGGTTTTCTTAATCTCACCTCTAGGATTTTTGGAGGTATTGATAGATGAGGTTTAACCTAAAATCTCTTCATCTCTTAAGTAGAATACCATTGACCACAATTTCTTACTATCAATAAACTATTTCGTTAAACACATTCCTTTTCTCCTACTTATGGTAAATACAATATTACAATGAGACCTTTTATTTTGAAAGTCAAATACATTAAATACTAGTTTGAAATCATTATAAAAGTTATTAATTTTAACATAATTATTATAAAAACAATTAATTCTAATAGAATTAACTTAGAAAATGCACCGCGAATATTTTCAACTTCTATCCGAGAAACTCCCTTTGTCTGTATTTAAACTTGTCATTACAAATAGCCAATGAGGGCAAAAGGATTGCAATTACAACTCTCTCTGCGTCCATTTCTCCCATAGGTTAAAGGGTTTCTAAAGGGAAACATTTGAAGGTCTTTTAACTCACAAGAAGTTTACATAAAGTATAACTTTTTGAGAGGAAGAAAATTTTTAAATTATTTAATTAATCACTAATTAAAAATATAAAGAAAATTATATTTTTTATAAAGTTCTATTTCCTATAAATTATAAGAAATTTAAATTATGATAAGAATATCATTTTAAAACTTACCTAATCTTTTAATAAAAAAAAATAATTTTTTATAAGATGTTTTGATTATTTTAATAATATTTTATAAAAAATTTATAATTAAATTAAATATCATATATAAAAAAAAAAATTTTAAAGTTCTATTTTTTTTAATGTTAATCAAATAATTTTCAATATTTTTTAGAAAATTTATATAAACATTTATTTATTAAAAATTTAATTTCTTGCAAAAATTTATTTTCTAAGATTAAGAAATGATGATGGAAATTAAACTAGGCACGCAATTTTCAACTAGAAAAAGAAAAATAGGCAAATGGGAAATGCCCATTCGCTGTTCGCAATTTCAAAAAATGATAACCGGTGCAAAATGTTGCCAGAGTTTGTGTGCATCCTTTTAGCCAATGACATTTTGCCACGTTCCCCTGGAATCTTCTGGTCCCTCCTTCTGCATTTGAAGCGTTGACTTTAGACGAGTGTTGCTTTTATGGGCCCGAAAGGATGGGGTATGACAAGGTATACAATCAGCCCATTTGGCTATCTTGGACCATTTGAGAAACAAAATAATAATAAAAAAATTGGAGTTTGCCAAAATTAAATAAATTAATGAAGACATTATTTTGGACTATTATCTTTTCTTTTCATTGTAACTTACTGACAAACAAATCTTAAACTTGAAGAAAGCTATTCTAATGTTTTATTAGTTGGACCATCTTCATTACTATTATGTTCTTTGAAATAAATATGTAAAAATATTTGGTATAGGTGAGTTCATAATATTTGTGGTAAAATTCAAAGTCAAAACACCAGAAAATTGGATTCACAATGTGGGGTGGGGCCATGATACATGCTAGATCCAGCAGTGAAAGGCCATTCACCTTTGATGAAGCCAATTTATACAAATGAGTTACAGAAGCTTTGGATCTTTTTCATTTCTTTGGAAGAAAATAAAATGCATATTATACCAAATTATCAATGTAATTTGTTTATTAGTCTAAATCAAGAATTTAAACCAAAATTTGGCCGGCCAACAGCTATTTGGTATATATTCCTTGTTACAATAAAATAAAATCTCCATGTTCAAATATTTTCACTGCTGTACTCTGGATTCATGATTTCCTTCTCCGCCCGGTCTCTCCAAGTCTGTCTCTACTCTTCATCGCATCAACCTGCCCTTACTCCTTCTCTATCCACCTTTTTCCTCTGTCTATCCATCCGATTTCTTCTTGTTCTTTCTTATTCACACTACAAATACAGATACACCACTATTTTTCCATTTCATCTTTCATCTGCTGTATTCTCATTCTTAGCTGAGTGAACTAGCTGCTTAACGTGCGCTAGACTGGCGCAGGATAATGGAACCTCCATCCTTTGTCTCAAAAGCGAGGACTGCCTTCCATTCTGCGGCTGCTAAAGCGGAGCGTGTCCTTTTGGACTTCAAATCCGATCGAGGTGCTTCTTACACATATCTACTTTCGTTTTCATCAATGTCCCTCCAAATTTTTCATCACCTATTTTCTATCTTTCAATTTTATTCAAAATTATCATCGCCCATTTACTATATTTTAATTTCCATTCAAAATTTTCATGACCCGTTTGCTATATTTATTCCAGTCTTCATATATGTTTCCTTTTTTTAAAATATCATTTGCGTATGCGGATAATGTATAGACCATTTTTTTTCCCCTTTTCTGGGAAATTTGAATTTCCTTAGGTGAAGATTCTGATAAACAATCGCCCAGCAATTTGACAAGGCAGTCAGATGATGAATCTCCTCAGAGTGAGGCCGAATCAAAGGTAAAGGGGCGAGAATGTTTGTTATTCTTGTTTGAAGTTGCTTCCAATTTGAACTTAGAAGAAACGTTTTAACAATTATGGGTACTTGATAATCGGAAATGTAGGAAGACATGTATATAATTTGGGTATCGGACTTCTTACAAGTTTTTTTTTTTTTTTCTCCTTAGTGTTATGGAAATGTGGTGCCAATATATCCAATTAAGCTTGCATGTGTCAAAGTTGATTATTTGCAAACGTAATAAATTTTCTTTTCTGTCATAATCCTCCCATACCCTCCTTTTACTTTCTTTGCCCTGTTGACCATTAACTCAGCATTCATGCAAAGAATGAAGGAGACTTCCTACTTTAACCCAAAGAAGGAACGTCTGCAATGAACTATGAGATGCTGTGATTTCCTATGTTGACAACTTTTTAAAGTGCAAGCGGTGTAGATTGAATTCCCTTATTTCTAGTAGCATCAATGATGATTTATACAAGTTCATATATTTGTTTATGTTATGTCTAGGTACTTATTAGGCTTTCACAGTTGATTTTTGTAATGGGATGGTGCAGCTTTGCAATGAACCGAAGCATGCAAAGTGGAGACCTCCACATATAGGAATAAAACAGGATTGGCAGGACAGATTTAAGAACATTCGGATAGGGAGAAAAGAAGTTGAAGATTCAGATAAAGTTGGGGATACAGCTATGGCTGTTCCATTCTATGATGAAAATTTGTACACTCTGAACATGAAAAATGATAATGAAGCCAAGGTAAGAAGGTTTGAGATTTTTAAATTCAAGGATTCCTGATTTGTCCGGAGGGTTAAATCTATCCAAACCTAGCAGTTATGCCCGCATTTTAGGAGAATCTAAAAAATGTATGCAGACTGTGGGCATTTTTTAATGGCTGAAAAGCCTTCTGAGAAACTAATTGAAAAAAGTATTGACATCTTCTCATTTGCTGTTTCAATTATACAAAGGTATTGCTTTGATGATGTATGGGAAATATTTACTCTAGGTTTTAGAAGCAATGCCTTCAGTCGAAGGCTTAAGTGCTGCAACTAAAGACCCCATTCCGCTCTCATCTGTGATGAAGCAATTGGCTATAGCTGTTGAGTAAGTTCTACTTGGCTCCAATTCTTTGACTTTTGGTGCTGCAGAACTAATTGAAGGTTCTTTATTTGTTGAATTCTTTTTCTAAGAGAAAAATTTTGTTGGCAAAAAGGCCTTTTGCATTGTATACTTTTTATGCTTCGATACGTACTTGTGAAAATTTGTATTGATGCATACTCTTGCAAGTTTTGTAAAAAAATTTCATACTTTTCGCAATTTTTTCATTGAAAGTTGTAACTTTCATATAAAAAATGAGAAATTTTTTTAAATTTTTTTATGCAACTTTCAACTATAGAGTTGCAATTTTTTTGTATACTTGTTACATGCAAAATCCATACACACTTGTAACTTTTGGTGAAAAAATTACAAGATTTTATATAAAAAGTTACAACTTTTATGTTAAACTTTCATAAAAACTTAAAAATTTTTTGAATATGTGCCAAAGCATTACCCTACTTTTAATTGTTAAAGCAGGTTTCTTCACCAGCAATTAACGCTGTTGCTTTTTTAATTATCTATCTAAAAGCAAGAGTAATTTAAAATTTCCAGGGTCTTGTGTCTGTCATGTAGAAAAATCATCCACTTACATCGCAATTAGCCTATACCTTCAATATTTTTGACCTTTTATCCAGGGCTGGAAGGAAAACGAAGTCCATGAAAGATTTTATAGCTTTTTCAGGAAGTTCTTCACCTGTCAGAGAGAGGGCAGGCTTAAGGCTCTCTGCCATGAAGGCTTTAGTGTTGCCTGAAAAGGAAGATAAACTTGCTTCTGAGTTCTGCAATGACGAGAAAGTCACGTATCTGATCAATTCACTGTTTGATCCAGGTATGCAAATTTTAGGTGGCTTCTTTATGATATAACTACATTAATGAGTTCTATGAAAAAAATACATTAATGAACTCTAAATTTTAGTTTATTATTTTATTACATTATCCTGTGATGATCTTTCACTTCCATTGTAATATTTGCAAGATGTTCGCAGAGGGAGAATTCCTCAAAAGGAAGATCAACTCTGGTTCAGAGGAAATTGCAATAACATCTTTTCCTAGAGATATTCATGGTGCTCCTCTTGAAAGTATCGTTGTTAAGCTGGCTGAAGTTATTGGAAACTTCAAAACCCTCCGAAAAATGGCTTTGTTTTGGTGCAGGGTTGTCACTGAAGTATGTATAATACTATAACTCCATAAGCATTTCTGATCTAAAATGTAGTATGAGTGATTTATTATGAATATTCTAGATTCAGTTTACACCTGTGGTCATTTCTGATTCATAGCTATTGTATTATGCTTAAACTACTATTGCTTTGTGGGCTCTTGATAATTTATATGCTTGTTTTTGTCTATATAAGCAGAATGCATCATGTTAACTTCTTCAGGAGATTGTTTTCTTCATATAAGATCATATGATGCCATATTTAATTGATACTGTTCTTTCTTGGTTTGAATCTTCTAGCAGTTATATAGAGCATTTTGGGTGAAGTTTGCTACTATTACAAAAGAGGCTTTCTTCTCTTCATTATTATATTCTTTTGACTTGGGTTTAATCATGTTTGCTTCCGACTATTCCCTCCTTTTCCCTTCACAAGTATATAAGCATCTTAAACAAGTTAATATGCACAGCAAAGTAAGCCTATGGCTAACTTTTGGCAACTGAGATTCCCTTTAAAATTATTTTTAATGATATTTATTCTGCAAAGTTGTAATGCTTAGATATTTATTTTACATCTTGCTCAGGAAAAGAAAAGAAAATTTTCCTTTATGAACTTTCTGAATAGGATGCAGTAAATGCTACTCTGTTTTTCCTCTTAATTCCAGCTGATTTTTTTTTTTTTTTTCTTTTACATGTACAGCTGAGAAACCTTTGGTCTGAGGAGAAACATATACCTGGGGTTCCCCTAGATGAGATTCCAGATCTCAAGTCATGTCTTCTTTATCAACAGTTTCAAGTAATTAATTGTTGCATCTCTCGGAAAAGGCGCCGTATTATTGCCTCTGAATCTCTGGACTCTATGTTGATTGAAGCCAGTTCACATTTGAAAGGATCAGCTGATTATACTGACAGAATTCATGCAAGCCCTCTTCTATATGCTAGATTAACTACTGGGGAGCTTGTTCTTCGACTTGGTGCTGCTTGCCGATCAGGGGATCTCATATTGTTGGAAACCGGCGAGCCTGTGTACTCTCCTCTCACTCAGGTTTGTTTGATATTGCTGCTAAACAAGTACAACACAATCTTGCTCCTATGGTTGAGATCCCCTTGATTATTATATGCAGGAAGAGCCCTTGCTGACAGAAGATCTAATTAAAGAAACTGAGGAGTTGGTGTTGAGAACCGGGAGGTCTGTACACAAACTGACATCTGTCTGACCCAGTTTGTTACGTTGAGATTTAAAGCTATTTTCCCTTTTACACACAGTATCAGGTTGGCATTGCTTGATAGTTTTCCTTATCTTTTATGGTCAGTGTTGGTGCTGGGTGCTCTCAACTCCTCTCTGATATGCAGGCTTTCAAGGTCAGCCTTTCCCTTGAAGAGAGCTTTTATTACCAATAATGCTGTATAATTTTTTTTAATAGTGCCTAATGTTCTATCTGAGTAAGATTGTTTATCAATATGTTTAAGGCTGCAAATCCTGGTTGTATTTTGGAAGATTTTGTAAGATGGCACTCTCCTCCTGATTGGACAGAAAGTGAAGCAAGTGTGGATGATGATGACTTTTTTGATGGTGGTGAGTCATTGTCCACCAGAGGTCAGTTAAGTCGGCGAATGCAGAAAGAAGGTGTGTTATCAGTTTCCTTATCATTTATTGCTACTTCAGGTCTGCTGCAACACAATTCTATATCAATGTCTATGTTAATGGACTATCAGCATCAAATAAGATTGTAGATTTTCCTTTTAAAAAAATTTAGTAACTGAATCTTGTCATAAGTACTGAGTAAATTTTGTGCTATATGCTTATAGATGTTACCAATTGTCTTATATGTTTGTAGCTTTGTCTTAGTTAGCTTAGATGAGAAGGAAGCATGCTTGGACTCCATGAATATATATGCCACACATTGTTTAACGCCGGCCAATAAGGCATTTATGTGATTACAACTCCAGAGATTGGCGGGCCCTACCTTAGGGAAAGGGAATCTAGCAAAAACTAAAATGTGCTTTCAGCAACTGCTGATTTTTACTATACACACTAGTTCTGTGGGAAGCAGTTCTTCCACCCACTCTCTTCTCTACATCTACCATTAGTCTAGAACTAGCAGATCTTGTGCATCTCTTCTCTTATTCACTGCATTGTCTACTTAAGTGGATTTTCTCTCTCCTTTTTTCCCCGCTTTCATGATATTTTGTCTAAGTATTGGGTTCACTTGTTTTTCTCTTAAGGATTGTTGTCCATCTATGTACTTCTCATCTGACAGTGGAACTAGAATATTTTTTAATTAGTTAATTGTTCATCAACCAGTGGCCATGGCATAAGTCCTCAAATTTTATATTTTTAAATGCCTTGGACAACTCACTGAGTTGGAAGCATAGGCAGTTGACACTTGTGTAGGAGATGGATCCTAAGTGGCATATCATCTGGTAAAAGATATTCTGTTATGTATAGTGTAAGTGTGTTGCCTTAGTTTTGTTTGTCACATGGTTTAAGAAACATGGCATTGTAAGGTACAGCGGTTTTATTCTCTTCTGAATATCAGAAAAGTCCTCTGAAGTCTGAACTTTATTACATGTTCATGCTAGGTAATCTGTGGCGTGAATTATGGGAAACATCAAAATCACTACCAGCTGTTAAACAGGCACCCCTCTTTGATGAGGATTTGGCAGTGTTAGTCTGCATAACTGATTTGAGATGAATAGTATTTATTCTCAATGCCATCTAACTAGATTATCATTTTACATTCATCTGTAGGGAAGGAATCTTAAATGCTTATGAGGAAATCCAACCGTCTGAGCTTTTTGAGCAATTGTTTGTTTCCTTAGTAAGTTCTTTAGTTTTGGTTATCAGAGAAGTTACATTTCTATTGTGATCATTTGTTATGTGTATATTGAATTTATTATTAATTTTTTTATGTTATTTACTTTTTTGCTAGAGTTCCTAATAACTGAATCTAAAGCAGATTATATAATGTAGAAACTGTAGGCTTGGTTTGATGATGGTAATTAGAAGATGAATTGTTTTCATCTATTGTTTATACATAATAAGGTTTAGGCGAGAATATATGGTTATTTAGGCATGTGTGGGTGCTTAAAACAGTGAGATTGTTATGCCCGTGGGCATATCTGCACATCCATTCGCAAAACTTCCATTAGTGGTTGGAAGAACTGTAGGAGGTTCAGGTTTACTCAAAAATGTTTATGATTATAGTTTAGATTTATAATCCATTGACTAGCCATTATGTCACTTTTTTGCTATGCTAATCATAATTTTTTGGTCTTGGTTGTACAGCTTGGTGTAGGATTTGCCATTGCAGAACCTATGCTATCTGATAACAGTGACTTCTCAAAGCTGTTCAATGACTGCAAGGAGTACATAGTTGCCACCTGTCAAGGGAACAGTTGGAGTGAGAAAGTTGATGACCTTTGCCAAGTAGGCTGTAGACTAAGCGGCTAATTTATGAATCCTTTTATAGCATAACTAGTTTTGGCTAGTCATCATGTATGAGTGGGCTGAACTCCTAAAGTAATTGTTAGACATAAGTAAACTATACATGGACTTTCTCCTTACAGATTAAGTTTTTTAGATTAACTGGCACTTGATAATATCAATCTTTTTCTAAATTTGAAGGGTCAACACTATAAAAGGGAGACTAACAAAAGAAAAGGGAACTTAGACCAACAAATTTTTCGGAAGTTTATGTCTTTTAGATTCTTACTTCATCAGGACTATTCAATTTGCTCTGTATACCATGTTTTGATCATTCTATGCCAGAAAATTCCACCTGATAGCAGATAGGATGAAAAGCATAAACCATGCGTAATCTAAATTTATAATGATACTGTGTATTTGATGATTTCTATGTGCGAAATCTTATAGAACTTCTTATCATAAGAATATTTAATGGTATTTTTCTTGCTGCAGGTATATGAGACCGTGGAGACAATGTTAATGAATCCTGAGGAAGCTCTAAAAATGCTCAAGCAGACAGAAGAATCACCTACAACAATTGGTGAATCAAAGGGCCGGTTTAAGAGGCTTCGCCTTATATTTGGTGGCAAAAATAATTTACTGAGAAAATCTGTCCCAAAAGAGCAGATAAATTCTGAAGAAAACCCAGTTCGGCAATCATTTTCAAGTTTCTTTGACAGCAAGTCATCTTTATTTTCAAAGAAGCCACCTAAGTCTGGAAGCCAGTCACCTGCTGAGAAAGCCTCTTGTCCTGAAAGTGACTGGACAGTTGTTTAGACAAAGTTCTTCTTAGCATTCCCATAAGCAACATTCTTTTTTTTTCCTTCTTTGTCCTTAGCGGATAATTGAAAATTATTTTCTTTTTTCATTTTTTGATGTAGAAAATTTGAATGAATACTTGTTTGAGAGTGAATTGAAAATGGTTTTTCCACCTGCATTGGTTGCATTCACCTCATCAACCTTCTGGTCTTTTTTCACCAATATGAAGTCTTAAATAGTAATTTTACGAAGACTTCATTCGTCTGAGAGGTTGAATATTTTGAGTAGAGTGGAGCTAAGCTAATTTCTGAATCTGCTACGGTAATATGGTATGGTGCTAACAAGCCCTACAGAGAACTAAAAACTGTTCAGATATATGAATGGTCTGGAGTGGATAGTTAATGGGTACCCAATTCTGTGTCATGTCCACGAGTAGGTGGCCCTCTGCCGTCTCTAATGTTCCCCAATCAATTTATTTTCATTACTTTTTTTTCCCTTTGATAACAAATAAGGCATAAATAATGACATTGCTTGCTCCATATGGATGCATATGATGAAGATATCACTTCTAATACAAATAATTTTAGGTGAAAGTAGTTAATACAAATAATTTTGGAAGTGGTTTACTTCTTCAGAGTGTTTGTTTGACGAAAAAAATACTTTTTTTCAATTTTTCAGCATTTAGTGTTAAAAGGAAAGTTGTTCTAAAAAAATAGATCCCGGAGTGTATGTTGAAGAAAGTGACTTTGGCTGTTAATTAAAAGAAATCACATTTTTAAATTACTTTATATTATATAGTTTTACTTCTCCCTCTTCCTACTCTCCCTTTATCTCTATCCTTTCCTCTTTTATCTTTCTCTTTCTATCCACTCTTTACTTTTCTTCCTTATCTCCACCCTCTCTCTCCTATCTTTCTAATGAGAACATGGAAGCCTAAGTCAAAGATCATCAAGAAGCCTTGTACTTGGTAAGTGAACTCATGACTAGAGTCAAAGCAAAGAAGTTAAGAGAAGCAATCCAAGAGTTTTGTCACACACTTCATAATTCACATGAGGAGTTAGGATTTGGAAGTTCAAAGATTATTCGCTTAGAAGCTTTGCCATCCACTTGAGGGACATTTAAGCATCACTTTGGACAACCATATATTCAGTCATTTGGATAGTAACATAACTGGTCATTTTAGTTCATTTTTTTAGTATATTTTAGACTATTATTTTATGTTATTTTTTGGGACTTTTTTGGTATCATTTTGAGATTATTGGATTCCTTTTATTTTTATAATTTGATGGCTGATTTATGACCATTTTGTGAATGATTTGTGGGATGTTTTTAACGTAATCTTAGAGTATTTTTTTTTTGTGGCCGATGTGTTGGGCTTGTTTTGAATTAAACTTATTTAGTTATTTAACTAGTTTATATATTTGTTCAATTGGGCTTGTATAGGACTTAAATCCAGTCCATTAGTAAGTCTAATCGTTATTAGGAAAGATATATTTTCCTTTCCATTTAGATTTGATAAATTTATGAAATAGAAGTATTTCTTCTTTGAACAAGTGCTTTCGTAAGATTTTAGCAAGAATTTGAGATTTATTAAAGAGTTTGCTCTCTGTGATGCCCATTTTTATCACTTATCACTCTCTTCCTATCTTTTTAGAGTGTAACATGAATATCTTTCATTTTCCTTTCAATTTTGATATTGAATTTTTTTGAATTAAGGATGATACTGTTAGTGCAGATGGGTGCCCTAGACCAATTTGATTGAGTGCTATGACATCCACAACTATACATTCTGTGGATTAGA
>JANHAO010002016.1:0-30400 GCA_026873985.1 Saraca asoca | reverse complement strand
TGTACTATCAATTTCTATGGATTTTACTTTATGTTTGTAGATGTTGTCTCCTTTCCGTTTGATTCTGAGTTCTGTTCATCATGATGTTGCTGGTGAGTTTTTTCTCTATTGAATATGTCGTTAGAGTTTTATTACTTAAACTTCCTGGAGATAAGAAAGGGTAAATTGAAGTCGAAGGGCTTAGTAGTCATTTGCCAATCAAAATAATTTACCCTTTATATTAGGGAGTTCACAAAAAAAAACTCTTGCATTTCTGAACAATTTTGTTTAAAATTTGTGTGTATTTATATATATAAAGAGCAAAGTACAAACAACTCCTTAGTAAGACCTAATATCAAACAACTCACTGAAATTTTAAATATTACAAATAATCCCTTAAGTTTTAAAAAACTGAAACATTAAATTCCAAATTAAAGAAACAGGAAAAGATAAATGAAACACGTGTGACTCTTTCTAATATTTTTCAATGTAGTAAACTCAAAATAATAATGGGAAAAATAATAAAAAAACACATACATCACTTTCCCAGACGTAGTTAGATCAAATTTAGCAATAATTTACTCAAATTGCTTAACTTTAATCATGCCCTAAATATATTAGGGATTTAACTATAATGATAGTAATTTAATTCAAAAGAAAATTTATTCTCAAATTGACTAAAATTCACATAAAAAAAAGTTGAAAAGTGTCATAGGAGGTTTACATGTTTTTTTTTTAATTAAAAATTTAATATCTTTAATTTTTTAAAAACTTGAAAAGATTATTTATAGAATTTGAACTTTAAGGAATTACACGTCGCCAAATCTTATTTTAAAAAGTTTATTTATATTTTATCTGAGAATTGGATAAATGCAACCCACATAGACTGAAACACATGCAGTGGTAGCGGATTACTCCCATTCCACGTGGCATTCTCTCAATGCATATCTATTTTTGTCTTTTCATTTCAACTTTCAGCTAAAGGTCATGCAGCCATTGCCATGAATCTCAACTGAAAAACAGATAAGGAAGCTAACACAGAGCTCTCAAAATGAATTGCTCTTTCAGCCTCCAAATAGCCAGAGCTCTTCCTCCTCTCTACACTTCTCGATGTGGGACTTCTATGTTCATTGCTTCCAAATATAAACCATCTCACAGCACCGCCAGCACTTCTCAATCGGTACATGTAATTTCCTTTTCTTCTCCCAAACAGATTCTGTGTTACTATCTTTTCATTGAAATTATCTGACTTGAACCCATGAATCCCCAATCACAGAGCCTTACAAGCAGAATCCAGAAGTCAAATGACCATATCAGTCTAAAGAAATCAAGTTTGGCACTTCAGATAGGAGCAGTTTTGGCCTTTGTGAGATTCTCATCGTAACTCAGTTCTAGCTATTATCTTGGTGATGGAAAAAGAAGGATGCGAAATTCCTACTCTACCAACTAGCTCACAATCAGAGGCAAAAACAGTCTGGTTGTGAGTCAATTAGCAGAGTAGAAATTGTGCATCCAACATGACTCATTGTGACATGGAGGAAAGTTGATTGTTCTTATTTTGGCAGGCAGAGCAACCAGCATTCGCGGTCACCGGTGAAAACAACCAGCAAGAACTCAGTTGGGTTTTGATACAACTGGGGATTGTTCTGTTTGTGTACTTAATTGCCGTACCAGTAAGTTCTTGCCTTCTACAACTTTTGAAATCAGAGTATGTACATGAAAATTAGTACTAATATGTGAGTATGTCTGGGCAAAACCACAGCCGGTAATCATGAACTGGATGAGGACAAGATGGTACAAAAGAAATCTTCTGGAGATGTATTTTCAATTCATGTTTACCTTCATCTTCTTTCCTGGGTGAGAAGCTCTACCTCTGTCGTTTGTTCTACCAATTGTTTACCTCGTTTTTCCAACACCTGCAATATAGAATTTTTCAAGGAAAAAAAAATAATAATTGGTGTTATTCACAGTTTTACACAATCGGACTGGCTCACAATGACCTAAGTGATAGCATGGTCTTCACCAGTGTGTGTGTGTGTGTGTGACCCACCCTTTTCACAAAATGAGCTAGTTTCATCATGTAAATAGTTGTTTCCCCTAAAATATTCCTATTCTACATCATTTATGACTATATTATTTCCCTTTTGTACTGTAGGATAATGCTCTGGGCACCATTCCTAAACTTCAGAAAATTTCCAAGGGATCCATCCATGAAGTACCCTTGGTCTACACCTGGAGATCCTTCAAAGATTAAGAATGCATACTTGAAGTATCCATTTGCCAAACCTGAAGATTATTCGTGAAACTGCAATCATTGCCCAACATTTCAGATGTTTCAATTGTATTAAGCACTTCTCTATTCAAACACCAGTGTTTCTAAAGGATAAATCGTACCGTCTTTGCTTATAACATATTAGGCTTCAGGCTATTATATGTAAAACCATACTTTTCCTAATCAAACAATAAGTTATAATGGTAGCTCTCATGAATATTTGGATAGCACCCAAAGACCGACCCTATGAGTAACCAAATCTGAACATAGGTTCAATCATGATCACTTCCATTTTTAAGTGTTAATTTTTGTCAATTTTAAAGAGACAAACACAATTCTCTTATACGAAGTGCAGAAAAGAAATTTGACTTCTGCTCTCATAAAGCAAAACAAGGGATCTGATCAACAGTACCAGCCAAAGCTTAACAGTTTCTACAAAGCAACCTTCACTAATTCAAAGTAAAAACATTACATTCCAAGCAATAGGTTTTTAAGTTTTAACATCTTCGAATCAGCTCAATACTGCAAATAGAACAAATTGAAGAATCTAATGTTCAACGATATGCAGTGTCACCGAAGCAGATAACAAGACTGTATTTTGCATCAAAATGACATAAGGGATTATAAGCAGTTGCTGCCGCTATGTACTTACATTACTCAAAACAATCACTCCCTTTCTCCTACTGAAGGCAGTCATCCCTCCCTGCTTTGCAATCGGGCAATTGCCACAACTTTCACCAGCAATGTTATAAGAGAAAAACAGATAAGAGAGAAAAGAGGAAAGAAATGCAAGAAACATACAAGAAGCATACAAGATTTGGTAAGAAAACTTGAATTTTCATCAAAATTCCATTCATTAAACTAAAATTGAAGTCAGAATACAGGTTTAGCTACCTCTTTTGGCAGTTTGCCAAAACTGTCAACAAAATACATAACTTAATATTTTGGGAAACTCAGGGAAAAGAAACAAGAAGGAAGTAAACAACAAAATCATTAGTCCTAAGTGGTCAAACTAAGGCAAACCTCGAAGCAGTATTAACCTCAACTATTTCTATGTCATCTGACCAGGACTTCGATTAAGTATAAATCTCCATGTTATGCACTTTATTATGAGAACATTGCACTACCCGTAGCAAATGGAGCAGGCAGAGAAGAAAACTGCTGCTTTGTGCAACCGGTTGTTGAAACAGCAGAATATTCTCACAAAGATTGCTGAGAGCCCAAAAATACAGACAGTTTCTTCAAATCCCAAGACTCCATGTTAGGGGACACAAAAACAGCGCCAACTGCCAGAGCAATGACAGTAAAGGTCAAAAATGTCATGCACCCGTGGCTTCGTGACACCCTTCCCAAGATTATCTTACAATAATTATCAGCATCTTTAAAGAGTGTTTGGCGTGCATCATCTGTTCCAGTGGCCAAAACTCTTTCATTCTGAAGCCACAAAGACAAAAGTATTCTGTTAGTTCTATATAATGAAATCAATTAATAAAGTCTACAAATTTGAATTGGTTATTTGGTAAGTGATCTCAGAGATTACATTAATGCTAATTCTTGTTTATAGAAGAAAAAGAAAACTACCTTTTGCCTGAAATTCTTCAGGGTTTCCCTCAGAGGGTCATGGGGAGACAATTTTGCTGACTGTTCCTTCCATTCAGCACAAAGCTTTTTCAGAACAGCAACACTTGCTTCTACGTTATCCTGGTAAACTTTTTCCTGTCCATATCCAGCAAAGAATTAGACTTCATGAATATCATATAATTTCGAGATTATTATAAAATAAAAGGCAAAGACCTTGCATTAACTCAAAAGGGTTTGCTTATAGAAGAATAGCTCACCCATTGCTTGTAACACTCAGTGCTTAGGCTCAAACACCAAATGAAAATACCAGCTGCTTCCTTGGATAACTCAGGAATGCCTGATAATACAGCTTTGCTTCAGAATAATCTCAAAAAATTATCTATTCCTCTAATATTTCAGGTGAAGAGAAGAAAACAAAGATGAAACCATAAATTGAGAGGTTCCCGTACTTTCTCCTGCTGCTTTGAGAGCAAAACGAGATATCTGTTGTGAAGCTTGTTTCATTGCTTTACTTCCCAGGGAACCAGCAAGAGCTACCTCTTTCAGAGTAGGATACATGGCCTCAAATCTTTCAGTAGCCTAGATAAAAACAGCAGATTCACATGAGCTCAAAGGTTTTGAGCTATGATACATCAAGCTACAGATATACACCATAACCAACTGATAATCTACCTTTACTCTAGCTGAAGATGCAGGGAAAGTAACCCGCATCAACATTTCAAAAGCAGAAGGTGGAATTAATCGTTCCCCCTTCCTGACAGCACCATTTACTAAAATAGGCTGCGCTTTGGGGGTAGACAAAATTCTGCCACATAATCAAACAAAAAACCACACTTATAATGACAATACAAATTAACAATAATGAGACAAGGTTAAAAGAAAAACATCAATGTTAACATACTTCTCCACTAGCTGCAAAACCAAATCCCTGGCCAGTGGATTAACGCTTTTACCACTCACTATGGGCAAGAGATTGTGTGCCCAAGCATACAAACCTACCGTGAGATCCCCTACCGAAGCCTACACAGAAATGGTTGAATATTCAACATTGGCAAACAAAGGGGTGAAAAGAAAGCAAAAAGTACCCTATT
The DNA here is from genome assembly GCA_026873985.1 of Saraca asoca. Taxonomy (NCBI): domain Eukaryota; kingdom Viridiplantae; phylum Streptophyta; class Magnoliopsida; order Fabales; family Fabaceae; genus Saraca; species Saraca asoca. The sequence continues at coordinate 25,477 of JANHAO010002016.1, read as the reverse complement.
GGAACAGCTGCTTTTGTGGCATCATAAGTTCTATACAGTGTTTAGTTGCTAACTTAAGGCACTTTATACTCACCTGAGCTAGCATCCAAACTATCACTGGAAGTTTATCTTGCCCTTGATACTTCTGATTTTCCCTCAACGTGGGTAATAAAGTTACTAGAACATCAGGCTTCCGTCGCAATACCATTGCTAAGACAACAAATATCGCAACCTGTAAGTCATGTCAATAAATGGGCAGTGAATAATCATATTACCATTTACGCAAAAAAAAAAAAAAGAAAGAAAACCAAATGAATGAACAGACAAATCTTGTATAAGTCATATTCACAATAGAAATACATAGAATTTAGACATTAGAATCAGAAGACACACACACAAGCATGTACAAGAAACTCTCTAATCACTGACAGCAAAAGTAAGAAAAAACAAATAACATCATACTCAAGCAGAGGTCTAAGAAACAAGACCCAAGAACGGGTGAGTGCATCACTCAAACATCATAACAACAGGAGAAACCAGATTAATCAGGATAAAGTTACCTGAGATTTTGAAGTCGCTTGTTGTACAACCGTTTTGGACCCCTTGGTCACAGCTTGCTGGCTAGCCAAGTCAGCAAGAATGCTGTCTAGAGACCACAACACAAAGGAACACAGTGCCTCAGGAGAACGTTGGATGATCCATTCAACTGAAGTCTTATATACAGCCTCAGAAATGTGAGAGAGGGGGATCTGGGAAAGGTAAATTCACTAGTTAGCTTCTCAGGAAAAAATCAGAAGGCATAACCAGGGTTCTGATAACCCATAAGACTAAACAATTACTAACAATTATTAAATATTCTTCAAGTAACATGTGACCATAGGTCCAAGGAAAGTGATATTAAAGCATTTCACTATTGTATTATGGACAAGAATTACATGGTCAAAATAGAGGTGTAAAAGATGCACATCTGAAACGTGTTAAAACTTATATTTTTATTATCAGCGCAGCTGCTCTATCAGTAAATTACTCCAAGTAGCTCATCAGGACAATTTAATTATGACAGCTGATAAAATATTGCCTTTTACACACACAACTACAGCAATGGTGTTCTCTCACTTGGATGCCAATAGACCCACCATCATGATGTTTCCTCGCCTTCACCACAAATCACCATTGCCAAATTTGTGGAGGACGAATTCTTTAGCAATGAACTTAGTTTTGGGGTTCCTTTAATGCGAAGAGAAATTATAAGTACAACTAGAGTGAAAACTTCAACAGAAATGGGGCAACTTTTACTTTCAGGAAGGAAAAAATGCAACCTACTTAGCAATGCTTAATGGATTTCTATATACATTCATATATGTGCATTTACCGTCACACATACATATCAACAAAGAGGCCTGTACGCATCCGTACATGTGCATTTACCATCAATGTTAAGTCTTTTATGCAATCTATCACACTTGCACACATTCGCCAGCATCATTCAAATCACGAAACAATTATACTTAAAAATAACCCCAATGAAGAAAAAAAGGGAACAGAAGAAGAATGCCAAACTCACATCAGCTATCTTAGCCACAGTGGACTCTCGGAACAACTTCATCCAAGGAAATTGAGAGCCGCTCACTGCAGAAAATGCACGTCCAAAATAATCCGCAAACCGCATCATCTGTATATCCTGCTGCGCCTCATAAGACGTCTATAGAAAAAAAAAATGAAGCAATTATCAAAACCAAATGCATTTCATTTCTAAATAAACAGATCAAACCAAAACATAAACAAATCATACAATTCAAAATCCATTAACCAATTATGAATCCCCACCGATATATCAACAAGAAAAGCCGCCAGATCAGCCGAATCGATCTTCGCTGCAGCTTCACCCACTGTAACCTTTGGCTTCTTCACCTTCTTCTGCTTCACCTTCTTCACCTCTTCCATTTTCCCATTCTCCGCCGCGTGCTCCGCATCATTGCCATCTTCGTCGTCATCATAATCCGACCATCTCTTCGATCTGATCGGAACATCGGAATCGATGACACTGGCCAATCTCTGCGCTTCGAGAATTCTCCGCCGCCGGTTCTCCGATTGCTGCTCCAGCGACCGGAAAACGCTGTCCGCGCTGGTCAACGTTCCATTGCCGACAATTTTGTCTTGAGGATCAACGTTGTTGTTGTTGTTGGATTTGGTCTTCCTCTGTCGCTTTACGTATGTGACCTTCTGCCAACCATGGTCGCTGTTATTGTTGTGACCATTGACAGAGACAATTCCGTTTGCTTCGTTAGGGTGTGATTCGAAAGTTGAACGCTTTTCTTCCATTGTCGAAAGCTTGCTTTGGATTTTCGTTCACTTTCTTGGTGGACTCCAAAGAGAGAGAAAATCGCAGGAAATTAAAAAACACGAGAAGGAAAAGTAGAAAATAGGAGGCCAAGTTGAAAAGTATTTTACGAGGTTGACTTCTTGGAATCGACCTTGATTTTAGCGGGAACTACATCATTGCCATGTAGTTGTTGGGAGGGATACCGACAAGAACGAGAAGCAAGCAGCCAAGCACGTGTCGTAACTAACAGCGCTCAACATGTGTGAAAATTACATAAAAACGTAGCCTAAGGGAAAATTCATTTTATCTCCGCCAAGTTAGAAATAGGAACGTCAAAAACAATTTAATTAAGCTAAATATTTTTTTAAAATATAAACTACCCTCTTCAACTTGAAAATAGTTGCATTTAACTCTCATAAATTATTAATTTTTACAATAAGTTCTTTTAATTTTAGATAAATGATAAATTATGCCTAAATAAGATATTTATCAATATTTTTAGGAGAAATCTAAATGTTATATTAGATTGATATGAAGATAGAATTAAAGGATCATGGTAATGAGATAAACAAATCATATCAAAATAATTGAAATGCCTCCACAATGAAAAATAATTGAAAAAATAATACATAAATTAAAATATTCTCAAATTTGAGTTATAATGGCCGCACATTATATTTAATTTTTTTTTTTTTATAAAATTTCATGTTATATCAAGTACGTTTGCTCTTTCAAATTATTCACAAGATGTATATTAGATGTTAATGTAACTATCCCCTAATTGAAAGGGACAAATTATAAGAATTAATAATTTGTAGGGATTAAATACAATTATCCAAAGTTGAAGGGATAATTTACATTTTCCTAATATCAAATAATAAAATCATAAATTTTTAAATATATTTTAATTTATAAAATATATTATAGTAAATAAACAAATAAAAATATATCTATTTATTTTGTTTAAATCTTCATAATATTATAATATAATTATGGTATTCACTTTCATTCAAATTTTACTATGTAATAATTGTCTGTCACAAGCCATAAAAAAGAGAGTGAAAATAACTTTTTATTTGTTTAATTGTTTTTCTTTTCCATTCTAATTCTAATAGTAAATAAAACTTTTGAATTGTTTTAAGTTTCTTTTAATTCAAAATATTTCTTAATCGTTCTAATTCACATTGTTTATAAAATTTTTAATTTTTTTAAATTTAAAATATATTTATTTTTATTCATATTAAATAATTTATATATAAATAAATAATTATATTTAATTAAAAATAGAATACTTATCAACACATGATTAATAATATCTAATTTTAATTTGATAGATAAAATCTATTTAAAAATTTAAATTCTTTAATTTTTCATATTATTTTTAAATATTAAATTTGATATTTTATAATTTTATTTTTAAAATTTTTATTACTTTTGAATACTTATCATAATTTCAATTTAAATATTTCTTATACTTCAGAAATTTTTTTTTTGAAATGCATATTTTTTTAAAATAATATATTAGTTATGATAATATACAAATTTTTATTAATTAAATAATTAAATCTTTTGACACAAGATAGTCAATTAAAATTTTTAAATAAAATCTTTTTAATATTATAAAAATCGTGACATTTACTTCAGTCAAATTTAACTATGTAGTACGTGTCTTTTTCTTGTCACTAAAGGAAGAGTGAGAATTTTAATTTTATTTTTATTTTTTTGTTTCAATTTAATTCATGGATAAAACTTTTAATTTTTTTTAATTTTCTTCTAATTTAAAATATCATTTTTTATCTATATTAAATAACTTATATATAAATAAATAATTATATTTATATAGAAATAAAATATTTATTACTCATATCTAATTTGGATGTGATAGATAATATTTATCTAAAAGTTTTTATTTTTTAAAATTTCATATTATTTTTAAATATTAAATACTAAATTTGATATTTTATAATTTTTTATTTTTAAAATTTTTATTCTTTTTGAATATTTACCATAGTTTTAATTTGCAATATTTCTTAAGCTTCATAAAAAATATTTTTTAAAAATATATTTTTTAAGATAATATATTAATTATTATAATACATAAACTCTTATTAAATAATTAAATATTCTAACATAAAGTAGTTAATTTAAATTTTTAAACAAGATCTTTTTGATATTATAAAAGTAGTGGCACTTATCCTTACTTAAATCTCACTATAATAAGTGTTTTCCATTTGCCATCAAAAGGAAAATAAAAACTTTTAATTTTCTTTTTGTTCTAATTCAAGTCATGGATAAAAATTTTGAATTTTTTTAATTTAAAATATTTTCTCTTATATCCATATTAAATAATTTATATATAAGTAAATAATTATATTTATATAGAAATAAAATACTTATCAACACATGGTTAATAATATTTAATTTTGATTTAATTGATAATATCTATCTAAAAATTTTTACTTTTTAAAATTTCACATTATCTTTAAATATCAAATACTAAATTTGATATTTCATAATTTTTCTTTTTGAAATTTTTATTACTTTTGAATACTTATCATAATTTTAATTTAAAATATTTCTTAAACTTCATAAAAAAATTTATAAAATATATATTTTTTAAGATAATATATTAGTTACAATAATGTATGAACTCTTATTAATTAAATAATTAAATATTTTGACATAAAGAAATTATTTTAATTTTTTAAATAAAATAATTTATAATTAAATTCACCTGAGTTATTAATATAGTATGAAAATATTTTCAAAAAGATGAAAAAATTCAAATGATAGATTTAGTTAATTTGAAATATTAATATAATCACTTTATCAAATTAAAAGAAATATAATATTCATATATCATTAACATGAATATAATTATATCAATTATATAGTCATTTAATATATAAAAATATGATGATGATTTACCTATATTTGATACATTATAATTTATAATCTAAATTTGTATTATAAATTATTATCAAATAAAATTAATCAAATCAATGCATCACATGGGATACAAGTTAGTATTATAATAATCGTAACACTTATCCTCATCCACATCTCACTAAGCAGGAAGTGTTTTCCACTCACTACTAGAGGGAGAGTGGGAAGAATTTTTAAATTTTTTATTTCTTTTCCTTTTTCATTCTAATTCAAACAGTGGACAAATTTTTTGAATTTTTAATTTTCTTCTAATTTAAAATATTTTTTCTTTTATTCACATTAAATAATTTATATGTAAATAAACAATTATGTTTATGTATAAATATGATATTTATCAATATATGATTTGTAATATCTATTTTTTATTTGGTAGATAATGTATATCTAAAAATTATTACTCTTTAAATTTTCATATTATCCTTAAATATTAAATATTAAATTTGATATTTTTTTAAAATTTTTTTTATCACTTTTAAATAATTATCATAATTTTAATTTAAAATATTTCTTAAACTTCACAATTTTTTCTAAAATGCATATTTTCTTAAAATAATATATTAATTATGACAATGTATAAAATTAAATAATTAAAATTTTTGATATGAAGTAGTTAATTTAAATTTTTAAATATAATAATTTATAAATAAATTCTCTTTAATATTAATATATTAAAAAATATTTTTAAAAGATGAAAAAAATTCAAATAATAAATTTAGTAAATATGAAATATTAATATAATTACTTTATCAAATTAAAAGAAATATAATATTATCTCATAATTAATATGAATATAAATGTATCAATCATTGTTATGAGTGTTTTCTAATATTATGTGAAATGGATTGGCAAAAGTCCAATAGTAGATGAGTTTAAATAAGGGAGGCCCAATCTGTCCAAAACTAAGATCGTTCAAGGGGACCAGATTGCCAGCTGTGAGCTTAAAGCACAGAGCGAGGCCAAAGTAGTAGTCCCAGCTCGTTAGAGACAAATCCCATCTCACTTGGCCACTAGATCGCCATGCGTGAGCTCGAATCATGTGAGCTTGATGTCGTTAGTCAAAGGTCAACAACGACCTTAGGACAAGGGTCCCAACTCACGAGACGTAGTATCTCGCCCAGCTAGAAGCTCAACATAGTGAACTTGAAGCAGACACCTTCTCACGGACCTAACTTGTGGGGCCAATATGCAAAAAGTAGTTTGTAGGGGACAAGTCATGGAAAGCAGTTGCAGAAGCCGATTTGCAGAAGTTCTAATTATCAAATACATTTATTACTTAACATAATAGATTTACAATTTGTTAATTTACATTTGTAACCTCCCAACCTTTATAAAAAAGGGAGGAACAGATACAATAGGGGATCCCTTCTAAATACATACTGTAATTCTACTAAATTTTCACCATAGAAATAAAATCATCCATAGACATAAGAATTCAGACAAAGAATTTTAGCTGAACCACATTAACATCTTTGGTATTCATCTTGTTCTTCTTTCTTCTTGCTTTTACTGCTTTTCTGCATTTTCACAACCAGATTGTAGTTTAGGGATTCAAGAACTATTCTAGTTGACTAAGATTGGGGCTTACCAAATTTCACTGTCAACAATTATATAGTTATCTAATAGGAAAAAAATGATAATAGTTTATCCATATTTAAAATTTTAAATATATTATAATTTATAATCTAAATTCGTATTACAAATTATTATCAAATAAAATTAATTAAACACATACATCATACGGGTATAAAGTAATAAATATTATATTATCTACTTAACTAATGATAATATTATTCAAAATGTACCATTATCTATTTATTTAAAAGTTTAAAATGTAATTATTACTATAATATAAAATATACTTATATTTTTTTCTTAACTACATTTAATATGAAATAATGAATTCATCAGTTATAAGAGGTTAATTTTTCAAGAATGGAAAATTAGTTTTCATTGGCTGGCAACTTGGTGAGGGGAACCACGATGTTTTACTACATTGGCATACAGTATAAATCAAAATATTAGTACACAGTAGATAATAGATTATTTGTTGCAGAGTTATCCCATCAAAGTATAAGAATGTATATTACTTGGCCAATTTATTGATGATCATTAAAATGATGTTTTCCAACCTACATAAATCAATTGATTACGTACATTGTAACTGTTATGGATAAAAATCGACTGCCAAGAATAAGCCAACCATGGCCCAGCAAATGGCAAAAATTGTCCAGCTCATTGAAGACGTCCAGCGGACATCACCTCGCACCTTGCTAAAAGGTAACGTAGCGAAAACACGAGAAGCTTGCCTCATCGAACAACCATACTGTTGGAGCTCACAGCAGTCTCGAATTCGCTAAACAAGCTCCAATAGTGACCCCTCGAGCTGAGAATCTCTATTCAGGAAGGCAAACACCTCACTCAACCACGAGCTCGATAAAGTCGAGTGCTAGACAGACTTATGCTAGCTTGCAACCGACAAAAGGGGCTCATCCCACAGAAAGCAGAATGCAATAGCCAGATTACAGGATTTCCTCTATCTTTTACATTTATTTCTTGATATAACAGAACTGTAGCTTATAATCATTACCTGTAACCCCTCATTCCTCTATAAATAGGAACTCATTGTTAGAAGAGGGAGAGGCTGAGAAAAAGAGAACAGTAAGCAGACACTTTGTAAACACTTTCCAACATAATAAAAATTCTGTCGTGGATGTAGGGTCCGGTACGGCCTCGATTTAGCTGAACCACGTTAAAACACCATCTAATTCCATCCTTCTTCTTCTCTCTCAATACTCATGCTTTAGAAGATAGCCTTGGGACCTATCGGCTTTCTAAAGTGTTCCCTGTAACTTTGCAATGGCGAGAAGAAGGACCACAAGGAGTTGAAACACTCCAGTTGCACAGCTGACAGACATTCTCACTGCCAAAGTTCACCGCCAACAAAATGAGTCCCCTAGAATAGGAGAGACACAAGCGTCTCCCCAACCACAGCAAGCGCTTGAAGGTACGGTGAAAGAGTTGACTGAAACTGTGAAAGCACTGGCACAAACACAAGCCCAGGGTGCACGAAGGTAAGAAGAAATCATGGTGCAACTCCAATAGCTCTGTAAAGAAGCCCAGAAGGAAACTTACAAAGATCGCATCAGTCAGTGACTGAGGGGATCACAACAAGCGGAAAGCTTCACCCTTCAACCCGAGATACGGGATCGGATAATGGAAGAAGTCCTCCAAAGGCTGAAGTGGTTAGAAGAGGGCCCTTGATCTCAAAGTAACCAACCTCGGTACGAGGAAAGTTCACCATTTTTTGTGGAGATCAAAATGCAACCCCTCCGGTAGAAACTCAAAGTGCCCGCGATCCTGTTATATGATGGGAATAGCGACCCAAGCGACCATTTGGATGCGTTTAATATCCAAATGGACCTTCAAACAACTGACCCTCTGGTAAAATGCCGTGTCTTCCCAGCCACATTAGGAGGAATACCTCAGGCATGGTTCAGAAACCTCCCGACTCATAGTGTCAACAGCTGGGAAGAATGCCAAAGAAAATTTGTTGATCAATACTGGACACTAAAAAGGCAGCTTGCGCCTCATTGCCACCTCGCAATGATCTTTCAGCGCAAGAGTGAATTGCTAAAAGACTATGTAACTAGATTTAGGCATGAAGCCAACTCCATGGAAAATCCATCGGAGGAAAGCATCTTAATAGTGATTTTAGCGGGACTCCGCAAAGATGAAAAACTATACAAAAGCCTCTATAAATCCCTAGCTCGAGACCTCACTGAATTTTATGAGTAAGTTGCTAAGCAAATAAGATGGGAAGAAACTTTTCGGGCTGAAGAGCCTAAGTAAAAAGTGGACACCAGCGGTCCTACTGTGAGCCAAGAAAGGAGCGATGAGAGTCGCAGTCACAACCTTAGCTCTCAACTCACGAAAAAGGCAAGACCTCAGCGATCTGGAGGTCGCTACGAAAGCTATACCATTCTGTCAGACACACAGAATAGAATCTTTGCTGCAGAAAGGCACAATGAAGACTTTGGGAGGCCCAGGCCAATGAAAGCCTCCATTAACTCAAGAGATTCAAGTAAATTCTGTGCTTATCACAACGAGGTCAGACATACCACCTCAGAATGTTGGGCACTAAAAAATGCCATAAAAGACCTCATCAGAAGGGGTCAGTTACAAGATTATGTGGTAAGACTGCCAGAACAGCAAGCTCAGCAACCCCAGCGGGTCGCTGGCCGAGTGCCAGAGCCTTCCATCAGAACCATATTCTAATCCTATAAGATCAGCTATGATTTTGAAACCTCTGTGTGAATTATCTAGCAAAACGCTATTTGAAAAAACCATTTTATGTTGAACCTATCAAATTCATAGCCGATTGGCCAAAATTCAGAAATGCTACCCAGCTAGCAACGAGCTAACAAAAACAAAACTGAGAATGAGACAGCATAAGAGTCTACCTCACAACAAAAATAAAATCAAGGGTGAAACGGCCTAAGAGCCTACCTTGTGAAAATAAAAACTCGTCTGAGGGTGAGATGGCCTAAGAACCTACCTCGCGACAACGAAAATAAAAATCGAGGGTGAGACGGCCTAACAACCGCCTCACAACAACGAAAACAAAATCGAGGGTGAGACGGCCTAAGAGCCTACCTCGCAACGAAAACAAAATCGAGGGTGAGATGGCCTAAGAGCCTACCTCAACAACACACTTGAACCCAATAACGAGCTAGCAAGCCCATCACAACATAAAGGTGCTAGAGTAAATTTGTTGCAGTTCTCATGCAATTAAGTATCCGTAGCTAGCATGTGGTTAGAAGATTGTAGCTCACATGTGACCTCCCATCAGGCACAGCTCTCATGCGGCCTGGTTTTTGCTTACTGAAGGTGATTGAATCATGAAAAATCAAAGAGTTAAAGACATGGATGATTGGTCAAAAAGATATTTCATTAATTTATTAAGATTTACATATGGTAATGCATAGAGCATCCCTTACAATATTCAAGAGCTAAGCAAGAAAGCTCATACATTAAAAAGGCCTCATCCAATAAGGTAAAATTACATTGGGAGATTCAAATTACAAAGCTAAGAGGCAAAAAGCCTAATACTATCATTCTGGCAAGAAAGCAGAGGGCCGGCTATCGGGGAGATGAACTACCACCAGCAAGAAGACCAGCAACTCCACTCTTACTGTCTTCCTATCCCCAGCTGATGGTTCCTCCTGGGCCAGACCTTATGCAATTTAAAAAGGCATTAAGAGCCCGGCCAGCGGGGCTAGATTCTATGAAGGACTTAGGGGAGATAATTTGAGATCTGCACAAGACTCCCCAGGAGCCTACAAGATGAGTCCTGTAGGGAGGTTACATGCAACAAGCCATCCGTGCCTCCAAATAGTCTGTAACAGACCATCCATACCTCAAAAAGATTCACTGGAAGCCAAGTTATCAAAAATGCAGGGGACTTAATAGACTTCTCCATTAAACTCTTTTGTAAAGAGGAAAGAAGACCCTCAAGGTATAAATAGACCAGCCCAGTCAGAAGATATCTATCTGATCTTAATCAAACGACCCAAAGTAAACAAAAGTGCCACGCCAATGATTGGAATCTGCGAATAGGAAAAACTATAGTCTGAAGCAGAATGAAAAGATAGAAATGAAACCTGAAATAACAGTTCAATCAGGGAAGGACTTTGACCAAGGATACAGACAGGGCCTTAGAAAAGTCACAACTCCCAGTTCGCAAAACAAACTGAGAGTTGGGGGGCTTATGTTATGGGTAAAAATTAGCTTTGAGGAACAAGCCAACAAGGGCCTAGCAAACGCTAAAAATTGTCCAGCTCGCTGAAGACGTCCAGCGGACATCACCTTGCACGTCGCTAAAAGGTAACGTAGCAAAAACACCAGAAGCTCGCCTCGTCGAATGACCATACTGTTCGAGCTCGCAATAGTCCTGAGCTCACTGAACAAGCTTCAATAGTGACCCCCCGAGCTAAGAATCTCTATTTGGGAAGGCAAACACCTCGCTTAGCCATGAGCTCGGTAAAGTTGAGTGCTAGACAAATTTATGCTAGCTTACAGCCGACAAGAGGGGCCCATCCCGCAGAAAGCAGCCTGCAATAGCCAGATTGCAGGATTTCTTCTGTTTTTTATATTTATTTCTTGATGTAACAAAATTGTAGCTTATAATCATTACCTGTAAACCATCTTTCCTTTATAAATAGGAACTCATTGGTAGAAGAGGGAGAGGCCGAGAAAAAGAGAATAGTAAGTAGACACTTTGTAAATACTTTCCAACATAATAAAAATTTTGTTGTGGACGTAGGGCCTGATACTGCCCAGATTTAGCCAAACCACATTAAAACACCATCCAATTCCATCCTTCTTCTTCTCCCCTGTTACTCACGCTTCAAAATACAGTCTTGGGTCTAAAGAATTCACCTCCGTTGGCTAGACTTTGGGCTCTCCGCATGAACCAAGTTCTAACATTAATAGTGACCAACTTTGAAATCTTGAATTGAATGTTTAGTAACCTCCAGAAATTTAAAAAAACTAGTATTTATTTAAAATATTTTTTAAGTAGAGACCAACTCAAAACAAATTCAATGGTGCATTTATTTTAGAGAAAAATGTTTTTTTAAATTATTTTCCTAATTTTATGTGTTTGGAACTCAAAGAAAAATTAGTCAATAAAAATAAATTCTAATGAATAAAAAATAATAATATATTTGAATAAAAATCAACTTCCTCTTTTAATTAAAAGAAATCATTTTTTTCAAATTTATTGTATATTATAATTTCACTCTACTCTCTCCTTATTTTCCCTTTTTATCTTTACCTTCTCTCTCATCTTGGTTCGTCAACCTCTCTTTCTCTCTCTATCTCTCTCTCCTCTCAAGTCTCATCCCTCTATTACTCTTTCCCTCTCCTTCTTTCCCTTTCCCTTCTCCTTCTTCCCTACTTTTTTCTCATCTCTTTCTTTTCCTCCTCCCTCTCACTCTCTATTCCCTCTCTTCCTCTCTCTATGCTGTCTCTTTCTCTAATTCCTTTTATTTTCTTTCTTTTCTTCTTTATTTATAAATATCAATATTTTTAATAATTTTATTAAAAATTATTAAAAGAAATATTTAGATAATAAAATAAAATAGTTAACAATTTTAATTAAAGTCAATTAAATATGAATAAAATAATGTAAAAATAATAAAGATGAAAAAAAGGAGGATTTAAATATTTTTTTAAATTTTGTTTTTAATACAAAATGCACATTAATTTTTGAATTTTTCTAATAAAAATTTGTTAATTCTTGTTACGAAAACATTTCAATGACAAAATAATTATTAAGTGGTTTGAAATATTTTAATTTGAATGAAAGAAAATATTTTGCCTTCATGCATCAAATAAGGAAAAGTATTTTTTCTTATTTGTTTGAACAACACAAATTAATTCTTTTTTTTTTAAAATATATTTTTTTAATGAAAATACTTTCTATAAAATTTTATTTTCTGTTGAACAAACGAACTCTTAAAAAAAATTAATTTTCACCTTATTAATTTTTATTTAGACTAAATTTTCCTAATTTCTCTCTTATTCAATCCCTCTCAACACATTATTTAAAATTTAAAATAAATTTATTTATGTTTACCTAACTATATTTGAGATCAAAGCGACTTTTGAACCGAAATGTGGACAAACTAAATATAACTCAAAACAGTTCAAATTTATTTAAATCAACATAACAAGTTTTTATATATATATATATATATATATATGGTTTTGGACGAGTTCCAAAGTTGGCAAACACCCCCTATAAAAATCAACCCATAAAACTTTGCTCTGAATTTCTAAAAAATTTTACTCTTACTCATGTTTTTATTTTTGTTTCACATCTCTTCGTTAACAATATACATGTATTTTAATGTGGGTATGTGTTTACATTGACTTTATTAAAATCTCATATGATGTTATATGTATTACTAAAATGTCGACATTGACTTTGAAATTTTGCCTTTGCTAAAACAATAGGATAGGAAAAAATTATTTTTTTCTATTAATTTATTTACATGTTAAATTAGCATTAATTTTATTTTTGGCTCATGCAATTATGAAAATACACTTTTTATAATAAAGTCGGTGAAAAATCAATTACATTATCAATAAGTAATTTATGAATGAATTACTATTTGGTTATGTACTATGAGAAAGATAGTTATTATCATTATTAATGAATCGAGGGTTTCATGTGCACTATTAATTTTTGAATTTTTAATGAAAAATTACAAATTTTTATGAAAAATTTTGTCTTTTTTATAAAACATTGTAATTTTAATCAGATTATGGGTGCGGCTCACATTTAACGAGTTTCGATTTCGAAATGGCTGCCGACTACCATCATTGACACCACTCCTATCATCGCAATTAATGCTTCCATTCTAGAACTAAAGAACAGTCCATCTTTGAACGGTTATACCCTTATAAACGACAAAAATTAGCTTTTGTTTTAAAACGAATAAGACTTCTTCTTTTTGGAACAGATACACAAGGCACGTTTTGTTTAAAATCATTTTTATATAGAAATTTTGTTTTAAATCAATTAGGAATCTAAATCAATGATTCCAGCATTGTTTTGTTTAAAATAAATATTTTTTATAGAAATTTTGTTTAAAACTAATTAGGATTAAGAATTCTAACCACCAATATCATCTAAATATATTGTTTTTCCTTTCTAACCCTAATACAAATATTGAAGAAAATGGATATAATGTAAGAATTTCTGCATACATGAATAAACATGTTAATAACAAAAATAATATAAATAAAGGCTGATACCGACTCCTAGCCATTGCAAAAATTCACTTTGATTCTGTTATCAAGAAAGCTGATTTTTAAAAACTCAAAAATGCAGAAAGGATACTTTTGAGCTCTCAATTTCTAGTTTATAATGATATAGTAAATATTAGAAAATTGAGCCCAGGGATCCCCTTTTTATAAATGAAATGTAACGGACCTCTATCAAGCTATTGTTGTTTCAAGATGGATATTTACTGCTGAATATTTGAACCATCCTTTCCGTTGCCAAGCATTCAGCTGGTTGTTACTAGAAAATCGGAGGACGTTTTGTTAACGTTCAGCAACCATGCTGAAAAACTGATAACTGCAGCAACGATTTACACATAATACTTGGTATGCTTAATAGAAACTTTGGATATAAGTTTGTTTTTGTTCCTCATGCTCTTATTTTATTTGATATATAAAATATCCATTCTCTGTTGTTATTGACAGGTGATATAATCAAGATGTCCAAAAAATTATTAAACAAAAATAATTTAAGTGTGATAGATTTCTGTTTAAATAGAAACGGAAGGTTTTGGTGGTTTTTTAAAGGTTTTGTTGAAAAAGGGACATGTTTTCCCACTGTTAGCTTCTGCTTGGCCAATAACCACTATGCCTATATTTATACAGTATTTCTATTCATTTTAGAATTATATTCATGTGGTATTCCTATTCTTTTAAGGTTAGTATATATTTTCCTATTACTTGCGGGTTTGATACTTTCTCTCGTTGGCTTTCTTCCCTTTATGCTCACAGGAAACATTGGTGCTATTAACAAGTTTGGATTGTACATGAAATAAATGATTGAAAAGGTGAAATTAGGTAAAGAGTTTATAGAATGTTTGCAAAGATCATTTTATTATAGCACAAGATTAACTTTTTAAAAAAAAAAAAATTGAAAAGAGGTCATTCAAGTTTGCCTGTGATGAACCAGAGGTCATTGAAGGTTGTTTGTGCATGGATTTTAATGACAAGATAATGTATTAATATATTAAATTGATGAATATGGTTGCTTGTTTATATTTAATTCTTACTGATTTGTCATCGAAGAGGTCATTCAAGTTGCAAAAGATGAGATAGTCTATTTTATGTTGGCCAACCAAGTTTATGTTAGATTTTATTTATTTCAAATACATCCTTGTTATTTTTTTTTTTGTTTTTTGTTTTTGAAGAATGACATGATACTCTATGCAAGTTATAAATACTCATGTTTTACATTATTTTCTATGATTTAATTGCATATTTGATGATATGGATTTCAAATCAATTAGATCTTTGCAATACCAAATAAGGAATTCATTTATTGTGGTTTTAATAAACAAAAGGGACCATGATTCTATTTAGATTCATTTATTCAATATTGTTTAAATCAATTCTTTATTAGCTTGGTTTTTATATAAGTAAATGAGGTGAATAGGAAACCTGATTGCTTTTGATAAAGGTTTCACTAAAGGTTTCACTAATAATGACTGAACAATAATTTTACATATAATTGCTTTTGGTAAGAAGTTGATTTATAAAATGTGTTAAATTAAATTATGTTATATGATGAATTTGATTAAAACTTTAAATTATAAATTAATTTCAAGAGTTTACATAAAGGCATAATAAAGTTGATTTTTCTTGTAATATGCATGCAAATTTTATTTTTATGTCATATTAGAGATAATTGTGCTTTCATATCTCATAAAGTTTAATTTTTTGACAAACTTGGCATTATTAATGTCACATTAGAGAAATTTTGTTATCTCTCATAAAGTGGGATCACAATGCTTTAGTATATTTGAATTATAACATTATTAAGAGATAATTTATGTATCTTATATGCATTATGTTGCATATTAGGGTGTTATTAGAGATATTTATAGCCTCATGTCTATAAGGATTAAATCACACCGTTAAAATTATTCTTCCATGAATAATAATAATAATAATAATAATAAAGTGTATCTTGGTATAAAAGTAAATTTTATTATGAATTGATAGAATTATTATCACCAAAATGGATAGTTCATTTGATCTGTATGATTTTGAACTTTGACGTTAAAGGATGTCTCTCATTAAATATAAAGTTCTTTTACCTAAAGGCGTTGACTTTAAATAAGATCTAGATATGTTACATGAGACATATGACTGGGAAGTGCCCTATCTAAGTGTTCCATTTATCGAAAGGTGGTAGATTTATAAAAGTAGGAATATGTTCTTGAATCGTTTCATGTGAGAATTTGGAATTGCATACTATGTATTATGTCTAAAGGTGTTACGTAATGATATATCTAAATTCTCAGTTATGTTATTTTTATATGGCTTTAATATGTTGCATTGTTTTTTATTTATTCAGTCTCTTTTTTGGTTAATAATAATATGGTTACTAACAAGGTGTTGACTAATTCAAATTTTAAGATGTGTGATTTCCTATTGAGATGATAGATGTGAATTTGACAATAACCACTAATAAGCAAGTTGAACTCATTGAAACCAATACTAATGCATAGAAATAAGCATATACAACTTGATGGAAGTCAAATTATGTGTTATCAGATAATGAAGGGGTCTATACTTGATGGAAGTCAAATTATATGTGTTATCATATAATGAAGGGGTCTATATTTGAACATCTTTTGAGTGGTCTTCCTAGTACTACCAAGGTTAGGATTGGACATAATTTATCAACCCATTCTTGAAACTAAATCGTAAAAGTTTGGGTTTGGTTGGTTTTTATAAAGAAATGGTTAGCAACAATTGGTACGTTTGGAAAAGTTATGTTTCAAAGTTGGTGATGAATTGATTTCTTAGAAATCATTTGAAATCGAGTCCAATCGATAATACACTCCTACAAGCTAATTATATTCTATTACAATTAGTCTAATTCTTTTATAATGTTTTTGTCAAAGTCGAGCCGCTTTTAATCATTGTGTCAGTGACATTTGTTACTTTTATTATTATAATATTATACCCTATTTCATTTGAGACCATCTATTTTCATTTTCCACGGTTTATCTTTCAGTTTTTCCTCCTTTTATGTTTTTTGTTCATTTTTTTCCTTGATGATCTCTTGTCAACCTTTGAGTATTAAAAAAAAATATCTAATAAAGGATTAGGTTAAACCGCGGCATGATCTACATTTTGGATGCAAAAGTTACCCCATATTTAAAGAGATATACATTCTTTTATGTTAACAATCTCCCACTCTTTGCCTTTTTTTTGTTTGTGTACATTTTTTAATTTGTATACTATTAATTCTTAATTCTTCTTTTTTTTTTTTTGAAATTTTTACAAATCTAGAGAGCTAGCATTTGTCTTTTGGTTTTCTGCAAATGAATCTATACTTATTTTGTTGCAACTCGATCAAACCAACCTAAATTCCCCCATAACCCAAACATACAATTGAAAGTGGTTAACATAAACTAAATGGTTAGTAATGGGTCTTTTAAGTTTCAATCTGAATGGATTGGTTTGGTTAAAATTTTTTGTGTAACTTGATTATATTCTATCCATGTTCACCCTTCATTAAGGTTAAAGAGTTCTTGACTGCTATGCCTTAGAAATGTAAAATCTCATCAAATGCTAAAATAGATACACTTTTGAGGAATCTTTACTCCATGAGGTATAATGGAGTTAGAAACATTAGAAAATATGTCATCAAGATGGTCCACTATCATACTAAGTTGAAAGCCTTGAAAATTTCTTTCATTAATGTCTGTATTATTCATCAAGTGTTGAACACCCTCTCGGCTGATTTTAGTTTACTTGTTATTACATATAACTCTTAGGATAAGGCATAAGGTATTAATGATCTTATCATTAGGTGTGTTGTTGAGGAGAAGAAACTAAAAAGTGAGAAATCACAAGCCGTTCTCTTTGTATCCAAGCTTAGCGACAAAATAAAAGGTAAAAAATTTAAATTTCATGCTCTTAAAAAATGTTTAGAATAATAACTTTGGTTATTCAAGTGCTATTGATGTTAACAAACTTGCTTTTATGAAAGATAAATGCTACTTTTGTAAGAAGATATGTCACTTTAAAGCGAATTGCATTAAATATAAAGCTTGGTTAGAGAATCATGAAAATAAAATCTTTAGCCCATGTTTTATATGAATTCAATTTAGCTATGGCCCCATCTGATTCTTGGTGGCTTTATAGTGGAGCAACTAATTATGTTACCTTCATTGTACATGGGTTCATAAACTAGAGGAGGCCAAATAAAGAAAATTGTAAGCTTGTGGTTGGCAATGACATGGAAGTGGACATAGATTTCATAGGAGTATTTTGCTTAAATTTAGATTCTAGTTTTGAACTTACATTAAAGAATACTTTCTATATACCATCTTTTAGACAAGATTTGGTTTTAGTTTTAGTTTTGAACAAAAAAGGTTACACGTTTAATTTAAAAAATAGGAATGTTTCCTTGTTTTATAATTTAACTATAGTTGGCCATTGTACTTTGTCATATGGATTACATAGAATGTGTTTAACTCCAAATGAAATTTATGCCACCATATGTAATGTTGAACAAGTCGTTGCCCAAAGACCTCTAATTAAAAAAAAAAAAAGTCTTCCATGTTGTGGCATAAAAGATTGGGCCATATTTTTAGGGAAATAATAGAAAGATTGATAAAAGATAACATATTTTCTACCCTTGACTTTCAAAACCTAGAAACATGTGATGATTGTTATAGGGGAAAATGACCAAGATTAAAAAAAAAGGGTTCAGTTTGTAGTAGTGACATTTTGCAAATTATTCATACAGACATTGTACTTTGTGATATGAATTATATAGAATGTGTTCAACTCCAAATGAAATTTATGCCATCACATGTAATGTTGAACAAATCATAGCCTAAAAACCCCTAATTAAATAAAAGTCTTCCATGTTATGTCATATTAGGCCACATTTTTAGGGAAAGAGTTGAAAGGTTGATAAAAGATAACATATTTCATATTCCTGACTTTCAAGACTTAGAAACATGTGATGATTGTTGTAGGGGAAAATGACTAAGATTTAAAAAAGGGGTTCAATTCATGGTAGTGCTTTTTGCAAATTATTCATATAGACATAAGTGACACTCATCAACCCACTATATGCAACAATAAGTATTTATAACATTTATTGATGATTTTCCTGATATGGATATATGTTATTGTTTAAGAAAAAGTATGAAACTTTTGACAAATTCAAGATTTTCAAGACTGAAGTTAAGAAATAGTTGGAAAAAGTCATCAAGATTGTAAGATTAGATAAAGGAGGCAAGTATTATAGTAAACATGGAGTCTCAGGGCAAGTTAAAGGTTTGTTTGTTAAATACTTGGAAAACTATGGCATCATCACTTAGTTTACGATGCAAAGTAGTCCTAAACAAAATGATGTTACTAAAAGGCAAAATAGGACACTTAAAGAAATGATGCAGAGCATGCAAAGTAAGGCTAATCTTCCTAGCTATCTTTGGGGTGAGGCTATTAAAATAACTTTATATATCCTCAACAGAGTACCCAGAAAGCCTATTGCTAAAACTCCAATTGACTTGTTGGTTAGATGTAAACCTAGCTTTAATCATCTTCAAACATGGGAATGTCCTTCAGAGTTACACATTAATAACCCTCAAAATAAGATGCATTCTAAATCTATTTTTTATTATTTTATTGGATAACCTAAGCATTCTAAGGGTTATAGATTTTATTATCAAGATGAAGGTGCTAGAATTGTAGAATCATAAACAACAAAGTTTTTGGAGCATGTCATGCCTGATAAAATTGATTCTAATACCATAAATGATAGTGTGCATCTAAAATGATTTGTATTCCTCTAATCATAAGATAGGATCCTGTAAAGCCTAAATTTATGGTTGCTCTTATAGAAGAACAAGGACCTTTTGTTCCTAATAAGGTTCTTCAACCATAAAATATATTCAACAGGTTTCATTAAAAGATGCATTAGAGGGAGAAGATCTGCTATCTTATTGGATTATGTGGAATATCTAAAAGAAACTAATTATGATAGTTGAATAGGTTCCCTTAAGAGATGCATTAGAGAAAGAATATCTGCTATCTCATTAGATTATGTGGTATATCTGAGAGAAACTGATTATGACATAGGCCACATTGTTGACCCAATTAGTTTTATAGAAATTATTTTTGGTCCTCAATTTGACATATGGTGTGATGCAATAAGAGATGAGATGCAATCTATGAAGCATAATGATGTCTAAGAGCTTGTTGAGTTACCTGAAGGTTACTGGTCCATAGAATGCAAATAAGTTTATGAGACCAAAAATGACTCCAAAGGGAAAGTTAAGAGATTTAAAGCCAGATTAGTTGTTAAAGGTGTTACTGAGAGAAAATGGATCAATTTTATTGATAATTTTTCTCTTATTTCCTCTAAAGATGCATTTAGAGTTGTTATAATGCCAGTAGTTCATTATAATTTAGAGTTATATTAAATGATTGTGAAAATTGCCTTTCTAAATGGAAACCTTATTAAGGAAGTCTATATGGTGCAGCTTGAAGGATTTATGGATGGTAAGAATCATCCTGTGTATAGACTTAAAAGGTCTATTTATAGGTTGAAGCAAGCATCCCGACAATAATGCTCGAAATTTGATGAGATAATCTTATCTTTTGGATTTATTGAAAATAAAGTGGACAAGTGCATATATCTTAAGGTAAGTGAGAGCAATATATGTTCTCATTCTTTATGTGGATGATATTTTGCTTGCAAGTAATGATTTAGTTATGTTGCATGAGGTTAAGCAACTATTGCCTAGACAATTTGACATGAAAAACCTTGGAGATGCATCTTTTGTTCAAGGCATTGAAATTCAAAGAGATAGGTCTTAGAACTTATTAGGTCTCTAAAAAAAATACATTGATCACATATTAAAGAGATTTAATATGTATAATAGTAATCATAGAAATCAGCCAATCTACAAAAGTGATAAATTAAGTTTGGCACAATGTCCTAAAAATGACACTGAGTGAGTCAATGAAGAACATCCCTTATTCTATTGTAGTAGGGAGCCTGATGTATGCTTAGGTTTGTACTATACTGGATATTGCCTTTATAGTATGCCTCATGGGATGATATTTGTCTAACCTAGGATAGGACTATTGGATTACTATGAAGAAAGTTTTGAGATACCTAAAGAGAACTACAAACTATATGTTGACATATATGAAGGTTGAAAACCTTGAACTTTTAGGGTACATAGATTCAGATTTTGTTAGTTATAAAAGTGATTGAAAATTCACATCTAGTTATGTTTTCACACTGATAGGTGGTGCAGTTTCTTGAAAAAGTGTCAAGCATACACAATTGGCTTCATCCACTATGCAAGCTGAGTTTGTAGCATGCTATGGAGTAGTTATACATGGTGTATGGTTACATAATCTCATTGTTGAGATAACCATTACAGTTCTATGTTTAGACCCATTTGAATATACTGTGATAATATTATCGTGGTTTTATTGTCTAAGAATAATAAAGGTATTATAGGGCCTAAGCATATGTAAATCAAGTACTTGACCTTAAAAGAGTTGATAAAGAAAGGAAATATAGAAGTAAAGCATATAATGACTAAGTGTATAGTTGTTGACCTTTTGACTAAGGGACTCTACCTTGGTGCCTTTAGAGGGCATGTTGCTAACATAGGTTTGGTAGAGTCATTTAATATTCTTGATTAGTAGGAGTTATCATATATATATATATTTGCTCTACCTGCTTTTGTTTGAGACTTCATATCAATCATAAAGTTTAATATATATATATATTTGTTTGTTCAAAATCTTAGAACCCATATCAATCTTAAGTAGGAGCTTGAGGCATTTATCATTAAGTTCCTGTGTATGTCTTAAGGTACATAGAAATATCCTAGATATAAAGTTAAATTTAAGACATACATATTTAAATTGTTCAAACTATAAGGGATTTTTTTTCGCAAGCTTGTAATGCATAAAGAAGAAAAATTAGTGACTAAGAACTAAAAAATTACATTATAAACTATAAAGTTAGTGTTATTGTCACTTGTTACACTATTACATCTAGTTTATGTGAGCAAGATTTATTAGTATTAGTAACCATAGAAAAAACTGTGTCACATAAATTGATATAAGTTTTGTTATGATTTAATATTGAGGATCTTGTTTGAGATAATGGTATTTTAGAGTAGTATCTTGACCAATTTTTGGACTAATAATATATGTATATTATCTTGGCATGAGGTGTTAGTCACAATTAATGTTTTGCAAGTGGAAGAATATTAGATTTTATTTTATTTTATTTTTAATTTAATATGGGTTAACATTATATGTAATTTTAAGCTAAGGTAATATAGTCAAATAAAAGATATAAGATGACCTTAAAGTCTGGTTTAATTAGTGGACTTATTGTTCTAATTAATAAGAAATGGGTTAAATTGTGTCGGCCTAATAGGTCCATGAGGGATCATTTGATGGAAACCTTAATGCACATGTTATAAAGTGAGTGCTAGGTCCTATCTCTAATGATCTAATTAATAAAGTTTCACTTTTACCATTTAAGAGACCTAGTTGTGAGATCAGGAAAGAAGAGCTTAGTACATTTAATCATATTTAATCGTCTTCTTTTTTCACTTAATATGTTGATGGATTTCAAATTAGGTTTTGTCTCACAATGCGTTTCAATAATATGGTGTTTTATGAATTCATATATGATCTTGGGAATGAAATAGTTTTATATTCCTAATTTTATCTTTCAATTACACATTTATTAGTATTCTGAAATTCCTTTTTTTTTTTTAGTATGAGTATATGATTTAGTTTGGTAGGTGTTTACTTGCTAGAGAATCTATGATATGATTCTCATTTGATTCAATTTTAGATGATGAGCAAAAGTAGATGGGGGCCTATGAAATAGAGTTATAGATTTGAACCAATTCACCTATCTATCTCTTTTTATGTAGTGTTGAACTCTTACATAGAAGGTATAGTAAAATAATCCTTTTTTCCTGTTGGATTATAGGTAATAACATAATCTATTTGTTGAAGTTTCACAGCTACCTTAGTTGTAAATCAAATCCTATTCCTCATAATTTGACCGTTGAACAATTTGTGGTTACATAATTTTCTTTAGTTTCTTTGCAAGGTAATGAACTCTAATTCCTTAATCACTTTTGATCATTTGTTCTAATTTTTTTTTTCAATTTAGACAAAATAATAGTAGTTATGTATGTAAACAGGGAAAACATATTGTTCTTGCACTACATGGATATTTTAGAAAAATGTTGCTTAAGATGTAATTAGCAGTTTAAACTTAGTTCATGAAGAATATTGGAGCTTGTGTAAAATTTTCCCTCATCATATTTTTATGATTATGATTTTATATTATTTTTTATTCCATTTATTAGTAGCATATATAATAAGAGATAAACAAATAGTTGAGGAAATAGAGATATGTATGGTAGTGTTCTTTTATTATAGTTCTCTTCACTATTACTCTCATTTCTTATTTGGATTTGCACACGTACTAAATGGAAGGTTAATTTTTATTCATCTCATTTGCTCCCTTAATTTAATTATATACTTGAAATAGAAAATTTAGTTGTGGTGTTGTACAAACTACTACGATAATGGGTAAAATAAGTTATTCATCTTTGAAGAAGTGAGAAAACATCACTTTGTTTGTGTATAATATCTTTTGTATTTATAATTGATGTATACAAGAAAATGCTACTTAGAGACAATTCATACCTATGTTTAGAGGTGATTTAAACTATTTTTAGTGTCTTTAGCAGCAGTTCCATTAACCGCCACAAAAATAGCTGCCTCGTTGCACTTGGCAGTAGTTTAAAGTAATTACTGCAATGTCAACCTCAATAGACATTTAGCAATGGTCAATTCCTCTATCTTTTTTTTTTTTGAATTTTTTTTATAAAAACATAGAGGTTGTTCTGACCCATCATTATATTTTTCTCAATTTTTTTTTAAAATTTGGAGACAGTTTTGAATCAAGTCTATATTTTTTTCAATTTTTTTTTGAAAATATTGAGATGGTACGGAACCACCTCTAAATATTTTTTAATTTTTTTAAATATTAAGACGATTTGAACCATCACTAAAATTTACTCGAAGGTTTTTTCTTCTAAAAATGAGGTGATTCTAAATATTTTTTTTATTTTTTATTTTTTGTCATATTTTTACATATTGATTTACCTATATTTTTTCATGTAAATTAGCAATGATCAACGATATTGTTATATTTGTTGCTCTCTTTTGAAGATCTTGTTTCCATGGCTGAATTTTGATCTTTGAAAGATTATGGAGTAACTTGAACATTGTCCTATAAAAAGCATAAAAGATTAATGCATCATCCAATGGATTTACAATTTGAATTAAGTTATATAAAATTTGAATTGAATTATGTAGAATTTGAATTAAAATAAGTGAAACCAATTTGGCTTACAACAGTACTTTTATATGTAAAAGTGAAAATAATATTTTTAAAAAAATAATATTTTGATCTTCAACTAGAGAACAACAATTTATTTTATAGAAAATTCAAATTTTATATAGGAAACCACAATACATACACACACACACACATAATCTTTGTATAAGCAATGCATCAATAACTAGCAACATTGACTAGTTGCATTCCTTTCTCACAAATAATGATTTGACATTAGAAGCTTTGTATTTAAGAGATCACAAATTTATACACTAATAAGATACCGATGCAAGTAAATGACAATGCCCCCAAATAAAAAGTCAATTCGATTAGAGGGATCTTTCTATAACTTATGAGCTTCATCCAGACTAAGTCTAAAATTTTTTAATACAACTTATGACATATCAATTTTATGAAAAGTTGGGTCTGAATTCATTTCTATAACTGGACTTAATCGGCTTCAAGTGCTTTATCCTCATACCAATATCTTTTATGCTGATTATTATAACGTTGCATTGTGCCCTTACAATGCTCCTAAATAATTTGGTTGCTCTATCTTTTTACTTCTTATTGCATATCAATTTTCTAATTCAAGAATACATAAAACATGTTAAGCAATATTAGCATATTCATATGAGGTCTATTACGAACACCTTTTTGGTTGTAGTTGTATCGTATAGACTTCACCGGAACTAAAATTCTCAGATCAAGCATACAAATAATAGATCTAAATTGTGCATTAGATTAAGCATGTGGATGTCCCTAATGTTATGATCTTTCAAGATACCATCACATGGCCTTTTATTGTGGACAATGATTATTTGTTATGATTGATGTGCTGTAAATTTACTGCACGTTTTAAAAATACCGCAAGCGCACGGTGTAGTTGTAACACAGAACAGGCGAGTACGGGTCGATCCCACAGGGAAGTTCTACTTCTTTTTAATTACCAAAACAATTACAAATCAACTATCCAGACAGATTAA
>JANHAO010002015.1:0-30381 GCA_026873985.1 Saraca asoca | reverse complement strand
CTAAGTGACAAATCTTAGAGTTTACACAATGTAACAATCAAAATCACACAACACTCAAATCACTAAAATGTAGCATGAACCAACATTAGTAAAGGAGTAAGGAATGAGCAAGGAACACAAAAGGAATTGGATAGCACAGGGAATGAAAGTTTCGGCTAACACCAAAATTTTCAAGGTGTGGCAGAAGATTTTCAAGGTATTCTAAGGAAAAATAGGGGAAAATATCAAGAAATTGCACCACATTTTGAATTATAAGCTAGTATTTTGATTATGCAATCAAACAAAAACATATTCAAGTTAATGACAAAGGAAATTGACTTAAAATAACTCACTAGAATGACTAGGACTAAGCTTAAAAAGTTGCAAAAAATTTCTCTTTGTTGGACAACACTTGTTTTTCTCTTTGGAACTTTTTCGTTAGCTCTTTTCTTTGATTCTTTCTTGTTTTTCTTTGTTTCTTTTCTTTTTCACACTTTTCTTTTCTTCGATTTTGCTTTTTCACTATTGTTTCTTCACCTCTCTTTTGTTTTTTGTTTTCAACAATTTTTCTTGCTATCTAGAATTTGTTTTTTCAGCACTTAAAACAACTTTGAGTAGCTCAAAGACAAATAAATTCAATCACAATTAACACAAATCAATTTCCAATTATTGTACTTAAAATGAATATGTCTAAGGTGTAAAACACAATGAAAATTAAAGCTAGGACAGTAGCAAAAATTCTAGAGAATTTTGGCTAAAATTTTGGCCAAACAGGGCAAAATGGAGCACAACAATAATAAGTGATGCAATTGTGGGAAGAAATGCTTCTAAATCAAGCCAAATGAAGTGTAATTCAGTCTCACACTAATTGACACACAAAAATAAAGCAAAAGGACACTTAAATAAATCAACGGACACATGAAATGCAACCAAGAACAATATGAAAATTCTACAGAAGTTTCAACAAAACGTTTATTAGAACAAGTAAGGAAATGAAATAGAAATGAATCAAAATAATTAGAAAAAATTTTACTCAAACAAAGCTAACATCAAATAGTTAGTGTGCAATAAGATCACAAAATTTTTCTACACAAAATTGGTGCGAAAAATAAGGAAAAACTGAACCAAAATAGTAGCAAAAATCAAACAGCTTTAGTAGAAAAATTCAACAACACTTTTAGCTCATTTAGAGACAAATTGATTAACTAATTGAGCTAAAAAATGCACATAAAAAATTAGAGACATACAACATGAAATTGGAAGGAATATTAAAGCAAAAACAAGGGAAAATTGAAGAGATATCACCTAAATTGGAAGAGCCAAAACTCTAATGCCAAACTGATATGATCTCCTTAGGAGATGCCCATCGATCTATCTCCAATTCAGTAATTTCAGCACCAAAATTGAAAGAAAAAGAAGGATATTAATGCCATACTCTAGAAATATAGAAGAAGAGTGATAAGTGATGAAGATTGATGCCACAAAGAGGTCAATTCTCAATTTGCCAAATCTAAATGGTGAAGGAAACATATCTCCCTTATTAGCAATTAGGTTAAATTATGGGTTGGATTAAAGTTCTACATAATTCCAACAAAAATCCTAAATAAGTTAGCTAAAAATAAAGAACCTAAGCTATTACAAAAAGTTGTTGATCCCAAAAATATTGATCTTTAGATTAGATTCTAGTTAGTTTTGCAATAATGGAAGTCTGTGAATCTCTTTGGAGATTTTATAACAAAATTATGAGAGTTAATTTATTAGTAAGCAAACAATTTAATTGCAATCAGTAATTTAGATATAGTGCAGAATGCAAAAACATGTAATCAATTAAACTGGAATATAAGTGCAACAGAATTTTAAAGGTAGTAAACAATAAAGAACACTAGATTTTTAAAGTGGTTCCACTTTAGCTGAAATCGTAATTAAAGTGTACGTCTACTAGACCAATCCTTAACTAGATGGTCAATTTTATTAACAACCACAACATTTATTTAAGCTCTTGCAAACCAGCTTATACACAAGACTTAACCAGGCTCTTGGCATCCAATTTACACACAAGACTTAACTGAGCTCTTACTAAACTAATTAGATACCAAAATTCTTTCACCTTCTCCAAACTATGATCAACCTCATAATTTTAGAAGAAACTACAAGAATTCATTACACCTTTAACTAAGTATGATTAACCTCCCAATTAAAGAAGATGCAAAGGGAAGATCAACTTCTCCCTTTGTATCTCAGATTTCTATCAACCTAGAAATCTAAAAACTGAAACAAAAATGAGAAAGAAATACAATACTTGAAATTAGGATGAAAATCTCAATTATCTATGTTGTGTTCTTCACCAATTTGATCCAAGATAGCTTTGTTTGATGAAAGCAGATGAGATAGATGTAAATCTATCTAAGCTCTATTTTCTCTCAATTTTTTTGCACTTGCTAATATAAAAAGCATATGAAGAAGTTATGTTTGAAATGACTTTGAAAAATAACTAACTTTCCGACTATGAATCGATTCATGAATTGATTTAGAGTGGTTACTAGCTTATGAATCTATTTGTAAATCGATTCATCTATGAGTATCATTAGGAACTTCATGACCAAATCGATATGTGAATCAATTGACACTATTATGCAAACAGATCATAAATCAATTGCCTAATTGATTCAAGAAAATTCCTAACCTTCGGGAAAAACATTTTTCAAAACAATTTTTCATGAATCAATTCAAGTTTATTTTCACAAGATTTTAGTGTGAATTGATTCGTGAAAAATAGTTTTTATAAAAATTGCACTTGTGAAAATATATTGAAAACTTAGTTAGAAAAACATTTGTTCTTAACTCATTTTTAATGATTTATTTCCACCTCAATGTAACTATTTTAAGAAACTTATTTAGGTCAAATTGAATAAGAGCACACTTACAAAAGATCCTAATAAAATCAATAGAAATACTACATCTAATGTGGATCTCTTGAATATCACTTGATTAACTTTGAATCTGCAAAATTAACAAACACTAAAACTTATAGTTAGATCGTAATATTAATCAAAATTATTTTTCAACATTAAAACTGAAGAAAGCATGATAGCAAGGCTAATAATCTCCTCATTTTTTATAATGACAAACAATTTTAGATAAGGATCAAAAAATCAATTTTAGATGAGGTTCTTTACTCCTCCTTAAGTTTTTACTCATTGTCTTTTATTTCTACAATCTCATTATGCACTTATCTAAAATCTCATTATTTCTCCCCCTTTGGCACATTAAAAAGAAATAATGCATCCATAAATATTAATGTACCAAAAATCATTAAAAGAACCAAAATATAACATAATAGAGTGAATAATCTAAATATCATGATACCAAAATGTAGAGTAATACAGAATTCAATAATAGCAAAAGATAATAACAAAATTTAAAAACCAGACCATATAATAGGGGTAAATGGGTTTCCCCCTGAGGTAATGATTTTTCTAATTTATCTATACATTAGGTTTTGTATCGATTCTAAAATCAATCCTGTTCATTAAGATTCTTATGCAAATCGATTTGGGAATCTATTCATCCAAGTTTCTGAAAGATTAAAAATTTTAAGATCTTTCTGAAAGATTAAAAATTTTGTGAATTGATTTTTGAATCAATTCATAGTGTAACTTTTTGAGTTGTGAATTGATTGTTGAATCAATTTAAAACTCTCAGAAATCTTGGAAAAATTTGAATCGATTCAAGACTTGATTCAAAGAGTCCTAAAATTAGTTTTCATGCAATTTTGTTCCAAAATTGCTAACAAATTATATATTTACCAGAAGTGATCAATTCAACACTATTTTTACCTCAAATTTCATATCAAGTATGTGCAAAACAAACTTAGGGAAATCTTTGATGTTAAGTTAGAATTTGCTAAGTAAAGTATAATCAAGTACAAAAGATAAAAATTTGAAAATATCAAAATATAAGGGGGTTTAACTTTTTAAGTTATGTGGTGAGAGCAACAGCTGTCCAAAAATCACAAGTTGCTTCTTTGTCTCCCATAAACCTACAAAATAGAAATCATACTTGCATTTGTGGCACCCAATGGATCTTGGGTCCATATTTGTTAGTAAACATAGCAAAATTTCCTTGGATAATTGCTTTAGGTAACCAAATTAATTTTTCATTTGGTTTTAAAATATAGGTTCCATTCCTATATGACAATATCTAATATGATGTCCTTTTTTATTACAGTAAAAGTAGGTTATGTAACTAGCGTTCCTCTTTGTCCTTTGTTGTCTATAGCCTAATCCTTTCTTATTATGAGAATTCTTTTGACTTTTTAACATATTGGTAAGTCTCATCTTACTATTAGTAAATCCTTGTAAAGCTATGGTCAATTTATCTATTTCAGACTTATAACTCTCACATTGATCACAAACTTTACTTTGACTCAAATTTTCAACTAAGACACTTAAGTTATTGTTTTCTTTTTCAAGCTCCTTAATTTTCTGAAGCAAGCTTTCATTTTCTATTTTAGCATGCTTTAACTCTTTCTTAGCTTTTATCAATGCATCATAGGGTTTAATGCATAAATCATTAATCTCATCTTCACTTTCATCATCAATCTCATCATCACTTTCATCATTAATAGAGAAAAAGAAAGATTGATTACCAAATTTCTCACTGTCTTTATCTACTTTAGCTATGAGGTAGAGCAGTGCTTCTTCTTCTTCTTCTTCTTAAGAATCAACTTGCTCATCTCCCTAATTGGCTAAGTTGCCTTTCTTGAAGGATGCCTTCTTTTTCTTCCTTTCATGTTCCAGTTGTCTTTTAGAAATATGGGGTAGTTTGATTTGAAATGTTTAGGCTTCTTACATTTGAGACATGTAGATACATATTTATTCTTTTTTTGGTTTCTTCTTTGTAGAGTAACTTTTCTATTTTCTCTTTTTCTCTTTTCTTTGAGCAATCTTAGCTATTTCTTGCTTACTAAGGGTATGTCATCTTTTTCATCTCCACTTTCTCTACTTTTCGATTCATCTTCATCATCATCAAATAAGTTTACAACTTTTAGTGCAAAAGTTCTCGTCTTTTTATATTCACCATTCTTCTTATATCTCTTCAACTCAAGCTCATGTTCTTCCAAGTTGCCATAGAGCTCTTGAATGGTAGGCATTCCCATTTTAAGTGATTCTTTGATGGTTGTCACTTTAGTTTTCCATTCCTCTATTAATGATCTCAATGTCTTGTGCACTTGATCTATATTGTCAAAAGTTCTACCAAGAAGCATAAGAAGATTAGTAATAGCAGTAAATCTTTGAATAAGGTTCGTAATTGATTCACCTTCTTCCATTTTGAACATTTCATATTGAAGAACTAATACATGAACTTTAGATGCTTTAACTTGTGTTGTGCCAACATGTGCTACTTCTAATGTGTCCCATATATGTTTGGCTATGGTATAATTAGATATTCTCTCATATTCATTTAGAGAAAGAGAGTTAGAGATGATCCACTTGACTTTGAAAGCTAGGAGATGTCTTTTCCTTTCCTCGTCAATTGAAAGAGATTTGGGTTTTAGCTGTGCAATCCCATTAATTAGAGTTTTAGGTGGATCATATCCTTCCTTAACTAACTCCCACATGTCTACAATAGTGGCTTCAATAAAATCTCTGATTTTCTGCTTCCAATAAGTATAATGATGTCCATTAAAGCCAGGGGGTTTATTCAGAGGTGGACATTTAGGCAAAAGTGTAAAACTAGAATCCATGATCTTTTTGAAGGTGAAAGAGTATCAAGAGCCAAAGCTTTGATACCAATTGTTGGTCCTAAAAATATTAATCTTTAGATTGGATTTTAGTTCAGCTTACAATAGTGGAAGCCTTTAAATCTCTTTGGAGATTTTATAACAAAAGTATCAAAGTTAATTTATTGGTAAGCAAACAATTTAATTGTAATCATTGATTTAGACATAGTGCATAATGCAGAAACATGTAATCAATTAAACTAGAATATAAGTGTTGCAGAATTTTAAATGCAATAAACAATAAAGAACACCAGATTTTTAAAGTGGTTACATTTCAACTGAAGCCGTAATTGAAGTGTATGTCCACTTGACTAATCTTCTACTAGATGGTTAATTTTATTAACAGCCACAAGATTTATTTGGGCTCTTGCAAACCAATTTACACACAAGACTTAACCAGGCTCTTGCTAGCTAATTTATACACAAGACTTAATTGGGCTCTTGCTAATCTAATTAGATACAAAAATTCTTTCATTTTCTACAAAGGATGATCTAACATTTGATGCTTAAGTTATAACCTAAAACCTGAAACAGTATCAAAAATTGAGCATTAAGCAATCAAATTAATTAAGCTCTAAATCATGACCAAATCACAAAATAAGGCCAATTCACTAATTTAAACTTCATTAACATTCTAAGAGGTAGAATATGAGAGGAAATAAATGGGGAAATATATTGCTCATCAAAGAGCCCTTGATACCCCCTTGAGTGATCCCTTGAGTTTCCATCAAATAGGAGCATAACAAAGACTAAAGCAATAAATAGAGAAAATTCACAAAAATTCCACCAATGAATTCCAAACCATTGTTGCAATAAGCCCAAGTGCACTTCACCTTTTGGTTGATTTCCAAAGTGCATATCCTCTATTCATTACATCAAACAATTAATTAGCATAAACATAAATCATTACATCTTCATGCAATTCTAGAATAAAGAAAATTTTCAATCACTCCATCAATTGTTCAGCAAAAAAGAGTCAATAGCCCAGAATTAATTTTTTATATATTTTATTTTTGAATATTATGATGTAGAAGTTTATAACTGAAGTTAGTTTTAGCTAGAAATATCAAAATGGCCACTTCATAGTTAGCATTGCCTTAACCTAGGCAATTAAAATGCCACAGAAATAATAGGGGAGAAAAAAATGCCTCAAGGAAATTAATGCTTTTGCTAACAAAGATAAAATTCATGTCCAACATGAATAAAATCTATTCTTAACATGGTCTTATAGGGTTGGTGAATTCATATTGCACCAATTCCTCAGGTACATAATTGTTTATAATTTCAAGGTTTGGATTTTTTGAAGGATGATCCTTATGCTTGAAGCACAAAATAATTAATTCTACATTTCATTAATCATTTAATATTGGGCTAACCAATAAAGGTTAATTTAAACTCATTATTTAATGCCAAAGAAGCTATTATTTATTGATTCAAATACTTGAGGTTGTTAAAGCTTTATATCTCCTTGGTAAAAGCACCTTTAGACATGCATAAGGCCATTCGAGCATTTCATTTGCCTCGGTCAAAATAAAATGCTAACATATCTTTTTCAAGCAATATTACAAACATAATATATACATTTGTATCAAATGCAATTTATTTGCCTAGTATGTTTGTCCAGAATGGCACTTCCACCCTTGATAAACACAATTTATATAATTTTATATCCTTTTATATTTAGTCTTTTTTCATGTTTATGTGCTTAATTGGATTCTTGAAATTGGTTTTGTGGTTTGCTTTGTTTTTATGCTTAATTGAATTTATTTGGTAAATTTATACTATTTTATATTTTTAGGCATGTCTAGAGTTATAGACCTCAATTTTAGGTGATTCTTATGTCATTGGAAAGCTAAAAGAAATATCTAAAAATTTCATGAAGAGTCCCCAGCCAAATTCAGCCATTTTGGAAGTCAAATAAAGCCTTTAAGCTAGAATAGAGTGTTGACCTATGACCTAGAACTAATTTTAGTATTTTCATTATAAATGGAGTTCCACCCATCATTTTGGTGCAAACACATGGCCATGGGATAGCTAAGATCCATTGCAACAACTTTTATGAAGGACTAGAGAGCAAAATTAATGAGAACATGGAGGACCATCAAGAAGCCTTGCAGGTTCCAAGTGGAGGTTTAAGGGTTATGTGCTTGGAGGTTTTGCCATCCACTTGAAAGCTGAATTGGGAGCCAATTGGAAGGCCTCATAACCTACTATGTTTAGACAACCACATGCCATCACTTTGGCATTCTTTTATACATATTTTTGGGCTATTTTTTGTATTGTGTTATGGGCTATCTTTAACCTTGTTTTGGCTTTATTTTAAGGCTATTTGACCTACTATTTTTCTCATTTTTCTGGTTGAATTAAGACTTAGGTTTGTGTTATTTTTAGGCTGTGTATAAGCTTATATATTTTGACTAACTAGGTGGTGTCTTTTGGCTAGCATGTGTTGGTTGATTAGCTAGCCATGTTTTGGACCAAATCAGCTTATTTGCTTGGTTAATTGGATGGATGTTTAATTAGGCTTTGTTATATGTGAAATCTGGATCATCCTTAATGGGATGGCAAATGACCTAAGTGCAACAAGAATTTAGCTTGTAGGACACTCAGAGTGCTAAGTCTCTAACTCGTGTCACTAGTGACCTCCTTTGCTCAAGCTCGCCCCAGCAAGACCGAGCTCGACCTCGCTACTTCAGAAGATAGCAGCTCCCCCAGATCAAAGGTTTTGGCCTACGATGAATGACTAGTGATCCAGGAGCTCATTAAACAGAAGTCCAACATATGAATTGCCTAGCAGACACGCAGGGCCCACTTGGAAAAGACAATTTACAGAAGCAGACTTACAGGGTTTCATTCTACCCATCCTATCTTGTACATTAAATACTTGATGTAATAAATTTACTACATGTAAAATTACATTTGTAACCTCCTCTCCTCTATAAATATGTGGAAAGAGATGAATGTTATAAGAGATTGATGCCATTGTACTGAAGCTCTGTAAAAATATCTTCAAACCAATACACTATCGTGGATGTAGGGTCTGGTTCTATCTGAATTTGGCCGAACCATGTTAAAAGCTCTGTGTTCACTGTTACTCTTCCTCTTCTTCTCACCATTTTCATCCATTTTACCGCCCTTAGAACCAGATTATAGTTTTAGATCCTAGAAGAATCCTCTGTTAGCTGGAGTTTGCCCCAGAACCAGATTCTACCGTTAACATTTTGGCACCGCCTATGGGGATCTCATCTATTCTAGTTCATTTTCTGCTATAATGGCCAAGGGATAGAGAAGATTTTGGGAGACCCACTCCATACGGATCCCCTACAGGTAGAGAAACAAGCAAGAATTTTGTGCCTATCATAATGAAGTTGGGCATGGGACCTCAATTTTTCGAGAGCTCAGGGACGCAATTGAGGACCTGATTAGAAGGGGCCATCTAAAGGAGTATGTTATACGACCTGTGGGGTAGCAATCTCAACTTCCCCAGTGTGATGGTGGCCAAGAGCCGGGGGACTTGGTCAAAATAATACATTAACCGTGTATCTTAAATTCAAGAATTAATGTAAATATTTTCCTTTGTCCCTATTGAAGGATGTTTGCTATTTGGCTTGGTATTATTGTCTTCATCTTTCTACTCTGTTCCCTACTATCAAGTATTTGCAATTCCTATAGCTTGCATGTGGTCATCTCTTTCAAATCTCTCAAGTAACTTTGTGCCAACCATGACTTCTAGTCCGGTTGAGGCCCTCTAGAGCTCATTCCAGAGATGAATTGATGAAATTGCCAGCTTCTTAAGTTGAGGCCCCCCAAAACTCATTCTGGAGATGAATTGATGAAGTTGCCAGCTTCCTAAGCTGAGGCCCCCCGAAGCTCATTTTAGAGACAAATTGATGAAAATTGCCAGCATAGCTGCATGCTCACTGAGACGCTGGGGCTCATCCCGGAACATTTGCCAGTGTAGCTACGTACTTGTTGAGGCACCAACGCTCATCCCGAAATATTTGCCAGTGTAGTTGCATGCTCGCTGAGGCACCAGGGCTCATCCCGAAACATTTGCCAGCATAGTTGTAGGCTCGCTAAGGCATGAAGACGCTAAAAACATACTCACATTAGCGCGTAACTGTGTGCTCGCTAAGGTGTGGAGGCACTCTTAAACACTCAATGCTAGCGTAGCTATATGCTCGCTGAAGTGTAAAAATTGACCCGATTATTTGCCTAAGGCAACAAGATCACTATAATTCATAGCTCTCATGTGACCAAATGTTCGCAGCTCTCATGCAACCTGAAGTTTGCAGCTCTCATGCGACTTTCTATTGGACACAGATTTCATGCAATTTGTCATACAACATTTATGTGCGAGATGGTTCATTCGTGTTTATTGCTTTCAAGAGAATTTGATCGATTGGCTATTTGAGTATCTCATTGTGGACTACAAGAATTTGTACTTTTATATATGGGATGTAGAAAGCTAAGAACGGTACACAGAGATCGCAAAGAAGGTTTTATTCATTAAAAAGCCTCAATGAGGTAAAATTACATAAAAAAACTTAGAATACAAATTGGAAAAAGCTAAAATACAAGAGGGAGGCTACAACTAATTTATTCTGGAAGAAAAATTACTGCACACAAGGAAAGCTCCCACCAATCAAAGGGACGACAACTGAGAGGTGAAGCCCTTGCCAACTAGAGCTCATAAGCTAGCCTAAGTCCTCAAATTTTTTCTTCTAGTGCCTTCCTCAGTAGCAAGCTCTTCCTCAACCTGACTTCTACCAATAGAGAGGGAACGAGCATAGTTGCTCCTTATTTTTTGACCAGTAGCCCCTATTCTGATTCGTAAAGAGAGCAACCTATGAAGTGCCAGGAACTTGGCCAGTGGGAAAAAAACCTCACGGCGAAGCCAAGAGGACATAATCCGAGATTCATATGGGATCCCTCCATGTTATCGGAGAAGCTGTATCTTTGAAACTCCTTATGCAGCAGGCCATACACACCTCAGTGAAAAGATTAAACACTGGAAATAAGGGAGGTTTATTCGAGATGCTCATGACTTGTTTAGTGATGGAGCAAAAGAGACTTCTTCTGCCTTAAATAGAGCCAAGCCCAATCTCACCAAAGGGTCCAGATGAATCCCCCCAACCACTCTTATTTATTGCCTTGGAAAAGAATGAGGTTAACTCACCAATGATCGAGAGGCATGTATTGAGGGAAGTATGGCCTAGAATAGATGAAATGATGGATTCAATGAAGATTTTGAC
The DNA here is from genome assembly GCA_026873985.1 of Saraca asoca. NCBI lineage: Eukaryota > Viridiplantae > Streptophyta > Magnoliopsida > Fabales > Fabaceae > Saraca > Saraca asoca. The sequence continues at coordinate 19,365 of JANHAO010002015.1, read as the reverse complement.
TGAGCTAAATTCTACGAACTGAACAGCCTCTAAAAAGTTTCAACTCCCAGCTTGCTAAGTGAACTGAGAGTTGGTGGCTTATGTTATATGTGAAATCTGGATCATCCTTAATGGGTTGACGAATGACTCGAGCATGACAAGAATTCAACTCATAGGATGCTTAGAGCACTAAGTCTCTAACTCGTGTCACTAGTGACCTCCTCTGCTCGAGCTCATCCCAACAAAACCAAGCTTGACCTTGCTACTTTAGAAGATAGCAACTCCCTCAAGCTGAAGGTTCTGGCCTATGAGGTGCGACCAGTGACCCGAGAGCTCATTAAACAGAAGTCCAACACATAAATTGCCTAACAAACACGTGGGGACCACTTACAGAAGACAATCTGCAGAAGCTAACTTATAGGATTTCATTTTGCCTATCCTGTCTTGTACATTAAATACTTGATATACTAGTTTTACTGCATGTAAAATTAAATTTATGACCTTCTCTTCTCTATAAATATGAGGAAGAAGATGAACGTTGTAAGAGACTGATGCCATTGTACTGAAGCTCTATAAAAATATCTTCAGGCCAATACACTACTGTGGATGTAGGGTCTGGTTCTATCTAGATTTGGCTGAACCATATTAAAAGCTCTGGGTTCTCTGTTGCTCTTCTTCTTCTTCTGACCTTCTTCATCCATTTTACTGCCCTTAGAACCAGATTACAGTTCGGGATCCTAGAAGAATCCTCTGTTGGCTGGAGTTTGGCCCAGAACTAGATTCCACTGTCAACATGCTTGTTTAGGACTTGTAATGCAACCCATAATTGAGCCTAATTGCTATGAGGAAGGTATGTTTCCATCACCATTCAGATTTGATGAATTTTGAGAAATTGAAGAGTATTTCTTCTTGAGACTTTCCTTTTCTAGGGTTCTTGTAGAACTTGAAGACTTATCAAAGAGATTACTCTTTGTGGTGTCTAATTTCATTACTTATCACTCTCTTTCTTCCTATCTAGAGTGTGTGTGAATATCATTCTTTTTATTTTCAATTTTAGTGCTAATTTGAGTTGAATTGGAGAAAATTTATGGGCATCTCCATGGAAGATCACATAAAAAATACATATTTTTGAATTAATTACATGGCTATGAACTTAAGTGGTTAATTTCATTATAGGTTGGATTGCTTTGGAAAATTATCTCAATTTTTAGCTCATAACTTAACTTGAGCAAGGGATCGAGTTTTTATGCTAGGTCAAGGCCATTGGGCTTTTGAGAGACAAGGCTACAATTCATATGAAAGGAGCCATATCTGTTGAAGCTTTCTTCCAACCCTAATTAGCAGCCCATCCAAAAGGTAGTGTAGTGAGCCTATAAATAACTAGCTATGCCAAAATTGTAATAACTTTTAGATCATTTTCTATATTGTTTCTAATTTTGGGAGGAGAGGTGCTTTGCTAGGGCAAGATTCCAGCCCTAATTAGGTTGTCTCTTTCCCTTTTATTTCTCTTTTTATTTTTGTAGTAATGTGTAATTAAAGCTTCATCTTGATGTAAGGGAATTTCAATATTAATTTTTTAGTTGAGTGTGAGACTTGTTCTTAATTCCAATTTATTCCTAATTTAATTCTTTTGATTCTCTAATTTTACTACTTATAATTGCTATGGATGATTAATTAAGGTGGCCAATCAATTAGTTATTCATTATGATTTAATACTAGCTAAATTTTGATGGGCAATTCTAGTATTTGTGGCTATTTAGTTGTGAGATAGCAATAGGGTGTTGATTTACTTCTAGGATAGATCAATTCTTCTAGAGAATTAAGGGTAATTAGCTAGGTTACTATTGGGGTAATTTAATTAATTGGACTTGATATTGTCAATACTTAATGCTATTGGTAAATCAGTTGGGGTACTGGCTTTGACTGATTTAGCAATTCAATTGGGTGCTGGCCTTGCTTGGCTAGTTTAGGAGGAAATTAACAAGGATTAATTAGGTGTTGAGCTTGATTAATTTTTTGGCTAAGTAGTCAAAGTAGGAATGAAACAATAGTGTCAAGGATTGGTCATTGAATTAATTGCAAGAAGAATGGCAACCAAAAGTGATTGCCATAAAAGAATCTCTGAAGATGGGCATGCCAACTATACAAGAGCTCTATGGAAATCTATAAGAACATGAACTGGAATTAAAAAGGTATAAAAAGAATGGAGCTAACAAAAGAAAGAAGTCATTGGCATTGAAGGCTGTTAAGACAGTTGAATTTGATGAGGATGATTTAGAAAGTGATTCAGAAATACATGATAAAGAGCATATGGCTTTGCTAAGCAAAAAGCTATAAAGGATACATAGAGAAAAGAGGCATAAAGAAAATAGAAATAAAATACTTTAGAAGAAGAATCAGAACAAAATAGATTAAGGAAACACAGCATAACACCTACTTGCTTTGAATGTAAAAAGCCTGGTCACATCAAGCCAGATTGCCCAGTCTACTTGAAAAGACAACTTGAGAATGAAAGAAGAAAAAGAAAATTGTCCTATAAGAAGGTTGATTTGGCTATCTTTGAAGATGAGCATATTGACTTAGAAGATGAAGAGAAAGAAGAAGAAGCCCTTCTCTATCTCATGGCAAGACTTGATGACAATGAAATATTTGGTAATGAATCCTTCTTCTATTCTAAAGATGAACCTAATCCTTATGATGAATATAATTCTTCTGCCGATGATGGAAGTGATAAAAATATTGATGATGTATGCATAGAATTATATAATTCTTTATTGAAAGCCAAAAATGAATTGAACCATGCCAAGGATGAAAATGAGAGCTTGCTAAAGAACATCAGCAAATTAGAAAAGGAAAATGTTGATTTAAATATCCTAGCAAAAAAGTTGTTGAGTGAATGTAAAACATGTGAACAATGTGACATTTACAAGTTTGAGATAGAAAAATTGTCCATAGCTGTTAACAGTGGATTTTGGTTCAATCCAAATCCAGCCAATAGAGGGGGTTCTTCAAGGACTCAAGCTGTTCTCCAATCACTGAGGTGAGGAAAGGATGTTGAATGGTAGGAGGAAAAGAGGGAAAAAGAGGAGAAGTACATAGAGTTTAACATGGTTTGGCCAAATCCAGGTGGCACTAGACCCTACGTCCACAGAAATATTTTTATTGTATGGAAGGAGAATTTTATAGAGCTTTTGTTATGCTTTTCAACAAAGTTTCTGCTAGTCTCTCATGTCTACTCTCTCTTTACAATAATTCTAGCCCCTATTATAGGAGCATGGAGGAGTACAAATAGGGCTAAATTAACTGTACATCTATTACATCAGATATTAAATGTACAAGACTGCCTAGGGTACTAGGGACTGGTTTCCACAGGCTACCTTTTGCAAGTGGGACCTGTTGGCCGTATTTATGGAATGGCGGTGCAAGTTGTTTGTTAGCTTTATTCTTGACTTTAGCAAGCTTTGGGCTGAACGAGGCCGTGTTGCTGCAGGCTTGAGCCTGCTCATCAAAAGCACTGTTGGTTTTCAACTTCAAGCTCGTTTGGTCAATGGGCTCAAGTCTTCCACAAATTGAAGGCTTCTATACAGTGATCTGGCGAACTCGTTGCTGGGTCAAGTCTAGCTTTCCCTGGGCTTTTGCCAACCTACTACACAATTCCAGTTTCTACTAATATCAATAGCTTTACAAGGATTCACCAATAGTGAAATTAAACTCAACAACATACTACAAAATCAAAAGAACTTACAAAATAAAGCTGGTTTAGGATATAAATAGCAAAGGGAGAAAAGATCAAATAGAAACCATAGAAATATCACTTATTTTTACTATAACCATAAAGGACACAATATCAAATACTATCCATATAAAAATGGTACCTATGAACTAAAGCCTAATGAAAAGCTAGTTTGGTTACCAAAGGTATCAAATTTTGATAAACATGTTACTATGGCTACTAACAAATTTGGACAAAAAATTTGTTAGGTACAAGCAAAGAAAGCATAGACTTTATTTTATAGGTCTGTGTGGGAGAAATAAAGGCAACTCATGATGTTGAATGGAAGTTGCACTCACACAAGTCTAAGAATTTTAGATCCCCCTCTATTAGTAGATTTTTCTATCTTTGTATTTTACATGCTAAATTGATTTGCACATTGCAATTACTAACTTAGGTTTGGAAATTTTGCTGAGTTTGTTTTACATGTACATACTATGAGAGAAAATTGAGTTTTCAATTAATTTGATGAGTTTATTGGCTGCTTAAGTGATTAGGAAAACTTTTAGAAAACAAAAATTTAGAAAAATTGAATTTAAGACATCCTGAATCAATTTGAATTTTTCTAGGATTTCTTTAAGTTTTTAAATTAATTCATGAATCAATTTACTTCTTGAAAAATACACACTAAGAATTGATTCCTTAATCGATTCACCAAATTTTCCAAAGTTTCAAGAAGACTAAAAAATTTCTAAAAACTTAGATGAATCAATTCCTGATTTGATTTGTATGGAATTCTATAAAATAATGAACTGATTTCATAATTAATTCTTCTGTGAATCTTAACAAGTAAATTTAAACCTTGAATCGATTCACACTTAAATGTTTACCCTTTAAATTGATTCGCGAATCAATTCAAAGTGCTATACTATATATAGTGAATCAATTTTTGTTAACAGTAAAATTTGGTTCATATGGAGAGCCCAAACTTCAGCCAATGGGAAGGGATTCTTACAGGATCTCTGACCTTTATTCGATTCAAGCAAGATAAATTAGCAAAATACACAGAGAAGAAGGGAAGAGTAGAGAAGGAGACACAGGGTTTAACATGGTTTGACCAAATCTGGGTATCACCAGACCCTATGTCCACAGTAGCGTGTTATTGTGATGGTGTTTCTATAAAGTTATAATACTCAGGTTCTTCTCCATTTTGGTAGAGTTTCTTCCTGTGTCTGAGTGATCTCCTTTTACAAAGGGCTCCTTCCTCATATTTATAGAGGAAAGGAGGTTACAATAGTAATTACATATGTAGTAAATCTATTACATCAATATTTATTGTACAAGATAGAATATACAGACTAAATCTCCTTTTTTGGCTACTGTAGATTGTCTTCTACAAGCAGATCCTATTTATCTATTAGGGTAGAGTATGACTTGGTCTTCTATCTGCTGAGCTACACGTCACTACTTGCACTTTGTTGATCGGATCACACAATCTGGGGTCGTGCTCATCATCAAGAAGGAAATGTCAAACTCACTCTATTGGGCACGAGTTCGAGTTGAGGGGTCACACTTCACGATGCAGATTAAAGGCGTAGCAATTCGGATAATTCTTCTGACCGATCTTTTTGTCACTCTTAGGCTTCTCGCATGTCCATCCAGGACAAACCAATTTTTATATATAATATAAGCCCCCAACTCTTAGCTTGTGCTGTGGGCTGGGAGTTGAAACTCTTCGATCTCTGATCAGTCAAAGTTTTCTCCCAAGACTATCATTTCATCTGCTCTAGGCTATGTTTCCTATGGCACATGTCCGGCAGTTATTACTGAGTCAAACTTAGCCTTTTTTGAGGCTATAAATGGTGATGGTTGGGGGGGATGGATCTGGATCCTTCAATGGAGCCTGCCCTGGCTCTGTATAAGGGAAAGGTAATCCCTTCTATCACTACACTGAGTAAACCATGGAGTTTCCTGATAAACCACCACTATTTTTGGCGTTCTGTCCTTCCATAGAGCCATGTATAGTCTGCTGCATAGAGAGTTTGGAAGACTTAGCTTCTCTGCTAACATGGAGAAATCTCATATTGATCTTAGACTGCATCCTCTCGGCCCCGCCATGAGGCAATTGTTCGGCCAGCCAAGCTCTTGATGCTTCCTGATGTGCTTCCTTCATGACGAGCTGGGGGCCAGAGATATAAGGAGCTGTAGTGTTGCTACTGATTGTGCATTGGAAGGGAAATTTGAAGACTCTGGTGGTGCATGGGCTCTATTAAGCCACAATACAACCCTTTGTGGCCGGTTCCTTTTCTTAGCCATAGGTTTTCCCTTTTGTATTTTGATTAGCCTGCGTTCAGGGCTTTTTGATGTATATCTGGCTCATTGAGGTCTTTTAATGAATAAAGCTTCAGCTTCTTTCTACAATTTATGTTTGTTGTCTTTATTTCTCATATAAACATTTTTGTTTGAGCAATCTGTGTGACCTGAGCATAATTAGAAGATAGCATGAGTTGCGGACTAGAGCGATCTTGTGCTCGGGCCGATCTTGTGGCCAAATAAATAGACAAGTTAGTATGAGAATCATAAATAACAAGATAATGAGAGCTACAAAATGATTGAGTCCTCATGAGAGCTATGAAATAATTGAGTTTACATGAGAGCTGTGAAATTAATAAGTGAGCAATCTCATGCTCGGGTCAGTCTCATGGCCAAATGAATAAGTTCGCATGAGAGCTGTGACACAATTAAGTTTACATGAGAGCTACAAAATTAATAAGTGAGCGATCTAGTGCTTCGGCCGATCTCATGGCCAAATGAATAAGTTCGCATGAGAGCTACCACATAATTGAGTTCATATGAGAGCTACGAAATTAAAAAGTGAGTGATCTAGTGCTCGGGCCGATCTCGTGGCCAAATGAATAAGTTCGCATGAGAGCTGCGACATAATTGAGTTCACATGAGAGCTACGAAATTAGAGTTAGCTGATCTTGTGGCCAGGGCGATCTTGTGCCCAAATAAAAGGGGTGACCGATCTTGTGGTCGGGGCAATCTTGTGCCCAAATAGAATAGGGTGGCCGATCTTGTGCCCAAAAGGGTGACCGATCTTGTGGTCGGGGTGATCTTGTGCCTAAATAAAATAGGGTGGCCAATCTTGTGGCTGGGGCGATCTTGTGCCCAAAGGGGTGATCGATCTTGTGGTCGAGGCGATCTTGTGCCCAAATAAAATAAGGTGCTAGTTAGGTGAATCACCTGTTCGAAGAAAACTTAAAATCAGTAATTGTATTCAAAATGTTTACATAATTTATAAAAGAGTACAAGAGTTTAAAAGATCGTCCTGATAGTAGGAGATTACTCTTGCTCGGGGCCCTGCTGAGAAGATCTAAGCCGCTACTTGGAAGGCTGCATAATATAGTCTTGGAGTCGACCTCTTTTGATGAGATTCTCTATGGCATCTCTCAGCTCCCAGCACTCTGAGGTGGCATGCCTGAACTCATTATGGTACACGCAGAATTTCCCTCAGTTGAGCTTGGACTTGCTGGGAGTCTTCAAGGGTGGAGGCTTTCCAAAATCCTCTTTGTCCCTTTCCATTGCAAAGATCTTTTCCTGAGCATCTGACAGGATGCTGTAGGTGCTGTGATGACCTGACAATGGGGGTCATTCATCCTGGCTCTTCTTAGTGAGCTAGTACTTGGAGCTGCCATTCCCATTCCCACAGTTACTCCTCTTCTTTCTTTGAGTTGAGCTACTTGCTTCGATCTTCTACAGACCAAAAGTCTCTTCCCATCTGATTTGTTTCACGGCCCGCTCATAGAACTCACCCAGGTTGCTGAATGGGGATTTGTACAAACTCTTGAATAGCTTTCCATCTTTGCGGAGTCCCACCAAGACTACAGTCAGGATAGCCTTGTCCCAGGGTTTCTCAACATTATTGATCTCAGGCTTGAAGCGGGCAATATAGTCTTTCAACGTTTCCTGTTTAACTTAGAAGACCGTGGTGAGATGGCATGGGGGCACGAGCTATTTCCACAATGCTCGGTATTGATCAATGAACTTTTCTTGACATTCCTCCCAACTGCTGATCCTACAAGCAGGGAGGTTCCTGAACCACATTCGAGGGACTTCACCTAAAGTAGTGGGGAAGACATGACACCTGATCAAGGGGTTATAGGTTTATAGATCCATCTAGATGTTGAATAGGTCCAGATAGTTGTATGGGTCGCTACCTCTGTCATACAGCGAAATGGCTGGAACTTTAAGCTTGTACGGGAGGGGTTCCTCCACGTTCTCTCTAGAAAATGGGGTTTGCTCCCCAAAGCAACCTTGGTCATTTTAACTCTGAGGGTGCTCTTCCAAATGCTTGACCTTCTGAAGGAGGTCTTCCACTAAAACTTCTAAGCCCCCCAGTCTTTGGCTAGAGACTTGGCGCTTGGTTCAGTGTTTCAGCCATATGGATGGCGATGCGAAGTCTACTCCTAGTTAGCTTCACCAGAACACTCATCCTCAGGTACGGCGGTCTCAGCCCGCCCTTGCACATTCTAGGCTTGTGCTTGCACTAACGTTGTGACTGTTTTAGCCAGCTCTCCCATCATGTGTTCAAGTTTCTCCTAGCACTGAAGCCAGGTTTGCAGTCCATCAGTGTCATTTACGGTGGGGACTAGTTGTATTGAGCTTGCTGGAGGGACACCAGTAATTGCTCTGATAACAGGAGCAATGGATGAATCCGCTGTCAAGACATGACCATCCAGAGGATGGGGCTGCACATTTGAGGCTCTGGTGGCTCTTCCTTTGGCCATTGCGACAGGAAATGAACCAGAATAGGTGAGATCCCCACAGATGGCACCAAAAATGTTGACAGTGAAATTTGGTTCGTACGGAGAGCCCAAACTTCAGCCAACAGGGAGGGATTCTTACGAGATCTTTGACCTTTATCCGGTTCAAGCAAGATAAATAAGCAAAATACACAGAGAAGAAGGGAAGAGCAGAGAAAGAGACACAGGATTTAACGTGGTTCGGCCAAATCCGGGTATCACCGAACCCTACGTCCACGGTAGTGTTTTATTGTGATGGTGTTTTTACAAAGTTACAATACTCAGGTTCTTCTCCATTTCGACAGAGTTTCTGCCTGTGTCTGGGTGATCTCTTTTTACAAAGGGCTTCTTCCTCATATTTATAGAGGAAAGGAGGTTACAATAGTAATTACATATGTAGTAAATCTATTACACCAATATTTATTGTACAAGATAGAATATATAGGCTAAATCTCCTTTTCGGCAACTGCAGATTATCTTCTACAAGCGGGTCCCATTTGTCCATTGGGGCAGAGTATGACTTGGTCTTTTGTCTAGTGAGCTACATGTTGCTACTCGCACTTTGTTGACCGGATTGCACAATCTGGGGTCATGCTCATCATTAAGAAGGAAATGTCAAACTTGCTCTGTCAAGTGCGAGTTAGAGCCAAGAGGTCGCACTTCGTGACCCAGATTGAAGGCGTAGCGATTCGGATAGTTTTTCTGACCAGTCCTTTTATCGCTCTTAGGCTTCTCGCGTGTCCATCTAGTATGAATCAATTTTTATATATAACAATTTTCAAATTCATTCGCAACACTCAGTTGAAAAACCTAAACTCTCTCAATCTCTCACAACCTAATCTCAGTTCTTACTCAATCATTTCACAAATTTCCTTCACAAAACACTTAGAAACACTTATTCTAACATTTCTATCTGATTGATTTCACCAAATCCCCCAAAAATCAAAAAGCCCTAAATTTTACCTAAAACCCTAATTGCAATTTTCTAGAAGTTTTTCAAAAATTCCAACCATGGCCAAAAGAACTAAGCTTACTGTTAAGAGAAAGGATAAGTCTCCAGTACAACCATCAAATCCTATAGTAGAGGAGTCATTTTTCAAATCAGCCAATGAATACATTGCCTAACTATAACTCACTAGCAAGAAAGTAGAGCCATTGAAATGTTTTAATGATCAATTATTAAAATCTACCCATTTACCTAGATTAATAGCTAAGTTAGACAAATTTTTGACTTTCAAGAGAAATAGTTACCCTAGATTAGTGAAAATGTTTTATGCAAACTTAGCTAATGCTGAGTGTAAATTGTCATGTTATGTGAAGCATAAACATGCTGTAGTTAATTTTGAATTTCTGGCAAATGAATTTGATATGGATAATAGTCAACCTAAGCTTACTATAGGACACTTTACTGAATATAATAGGGAACTGGCCATTAGGATGCTTTTTCCTTAATCCGCCCCAAAGGATGGAAATGGGAAACTGCTCAATACTGGCTTATCTCTTGAGGATAGAATCTTGCACTATGCCTTGTGTAACGTGATCTTGCCTAGAATTACTAATTTTACTTAAATAGTGGAGGATGAGCTATTTTTGATGTGGGTCATTAAAAATCAGCTTGATTTTAATATGCCCTATTATATTTTGAAACATATTGTTGATTGTTCTAAAAGAACAAACATTCACTACCTCCCCTATGGCATGATCCTCACTCCAATTTTTGCCAAATTCAAAATCAAATTTTTTGATGAAATTTTAGTTTTAGAACCAAATTCAACTATCATGATTATTGCTTCACATTTTCATAAAATGGGAATGAAAGAAAATGATCAAGGTATATGGGCTAAGAAAAACACACAAATGCCTGAAACCACTGGAGGGTCCACAAGCTCCATAGTTGGATTATCCACTAAAGCTAAAGGTAGATTAATTGAGGTGATTGAACAGATGCACAAGCACATGACTGACTACATGAACAAAATAGTAGACAATAAAAAAAATTGGTTTGAGATAATGGAAGATTACATGTGACATATGGAATCTGAACACAAAAAACATGCTTTTGAAGTTAATGAGTGACTCAAATCAATTGAAACTCAAGTACATGAGATTACATGGTGGATGCAACAACAAGATGAAGAAGCTGAGTTACAAAAGATAGAAAATTTAGATTCTCCTCATGCTGAGTAGCCTTTTGTATTTACTGATTGTTGTCTATTGCTTTGTTATTGTCCCTTAGTCCCTTATCCCTTATCCCTTATCCCTTGTCATTATCTTTATTATTTTTTAGACTACATTTTGATGATTATTGATTGATATTGTATTCTGACTTTGATGATGATTTTGGTTTGTATTAACTATTCTGGATGATATAATATTCGGTATTTTGATTCAGTATTTTTTTGATTGCTAGATTATATGGAATACTGATTTTGAGATATTGATTGAATATTAAATGTTGATATATTTTTCTGGATTATATATTGACTATTCTATTCTAATCTAATTTCCTTATATTCTAAACTTTTTGGTATATAAATTTTTCATAGATGCATTATTGTCTTTTTGATGTGCCAAAAGAGGGAGAAAGAGAGATTTTAGATAAGAGTGGAGAAAGTAAGATTTTGGAGAAATCTAATTTTAGATAAAGATGGAGAAATATGATTTTCACAAGGATTTTCAAAAAAGAAGATGTTAATTTCAATTAAAAAGGGGGAGACCTAATTAAAAAGGGAAAATAAGAGTAAAAATACAAATATATTTTTAAAGTAAAAAATAAAACTTTGGTTAAAAAAATTAAACAAAACTTTGATCCTAAATTTTCATACTTATCTAAAATTATTTGTCACCATCGAAATTGGGAGATTGTTAGTTTTATTAGCTTCCTAATGAGATTGTTAACATTTTTAATATGATTGCTTTGTTATCTATCCCTATTTGGTTTTGATGTTGAAAACAATTTATATTTGACGATATTTTGTAATGGTTATTATTTGTTTTGCAGGATCAAAGTGAGATCAAAGTAAACATGATTCAAGAGATCCATAATTTCACTTAGGATTTATTTTATCTTTTTAGGATGTTTTGTAAGTAAATTTCTATTCAAATCTTGATACAATTAAAATTTTTTAAAATTGATAAATTGAGGTAGAAAATAAATCTCTTGAAGTGATTTAAAAATTATATATTTTTCAAACAAATTTTTAAAATGATCTTTCAAAAGTGCTAGTTTTATAAAAAGCATTTTACACTTTGTCAATAGATTCATGATTCAATTCATGTTGAAAAACTTGTGAAAATCACTCAAATCGATTCATCAATCAATTCATGAAGAAAAGCTTTGAAACATGTTTTTAGCGAAGGTTAGGAAAATAATTTGAATTGATTCCCTAATCGATTTAATATCTGATTTCAAAATACAATGATCTGATTCATCAATCGATTTGATCTTCAATTTTTACATATGCTGAATCGATTCATAAATCGATTAGTTAGTTATAACTGCTATGAATTGATTCAAGAACTAAAAATTAGTTATTTTTGAATGCCAGTTACAACAACTATAAATACTCCTAACTCTATTTCAAACAAACAATTTTTCATAACAAACTTATTTCTTCAAGAGCAAAATTCTTAGAGCAAATTGAGTCGAACAAGATTCATCTCTACCTTTCCTTATTTGATCAAATCAAGGATTCTTTATCAAGATTTAAAGAGGAATTTATAGTTAGATGTTTGAAATTGTCATTTGAAACTTGGTATTGTATATCTTTGCCTTACTTCTAATTTTATCTTCAAATTTCTAGGTTATTAGGAATCTGTATTTCTATCTTAATTACAATTTCTAGGTTGATAGAAATTGGAGATACAAAAGAAAAGATTGATCTTCCCTTTGCATCTTCTTTAGCTATGAGGTTGATTACAATTAATTGAAGAGTGCATTGAATTCTTTATACATCTCTACGTTATGAGGTTAATCATAGTCTAAAAAGATAAAAGAATTATTGTATCTAGGTTAGACAAGAGCTTGGTGAAATCTTGTTGATCTTAGATTTGGTAAGAGCCCAGAAAAATTCTTGTTGTAAATTGGTTTTTAGGAGCCCGGTTTAATTCCTCTGAATTGTAGTAATAAAAACAAGTCATCCAGTTAAGGATTGACTCAATGGATGTAGACTTCATCTATAGTTTTAGGTGAAGTTGAACCACTTTAAAAATTACAATGTCTTTAACATTTCTTTATAGTTCTTTATTTTTTGAAATTCAATTTTATTGCCATACAATATATCTACTATGCTAAACTAACATTACATATTCTGCAATATTGTAATTTTGTTATACTACATAATTGTGATTCTACATAATATTGAAACTAATTTTGCACATTTATATATTCTGTTGTAATCAATAATCTGTTTTTATACATTCTCATAAAATCTTGGTTGATCATCTAATTACATCTCCAATATCACAACATATTAATTCAGTCACTTTAATTGAGATCTTGATCACCAAATTGGCTTCCGAATACAAAAATAGTTTTATTAAAACTTCCGCTTTTGCAATCTAAATGAATCCAAATTATTTTTAACAAGTGTATACCATTTCTTAACATAAAAAGTAAAAGATCATTTTTCTTAGCACTCTAATATGTATATCTATATCAATATACATATATATTCTCAGGACCTACATCTTGAACTTCTTCATGTTCTACTTTACTTCTAGTAGCCTTTTCAAGGATAAACTCCTTTTCCAAGAAGGCAACATCTGTTGAGACAAATACCTTTTGCTCAATAGGATGGTAAAAGTAGTAACCCATTGTTTCCTTAGGGTATCTCACAAATAAACTTTTATCACTCTTAAATCCTAGCTTATCTGTGATGATCCACTTCACATAAACAAAACATCCTAAATCTTCATATGTGAAAGATTCAAGTTCTTCCCAAACCACAACTCGTATGGTATCTTACCAACAAATTTTGAAGGGACACCATTAAGGATGTATGTAGTTGTTTCCAAACTATTACCCTAGAAAAAGATAGGTAAAGTTACAAAGCTCGTCAAGGAATGTACCATGTCAAGTAAGGTATCGATTCTCCTTTCTAAAATGCCATTCATTTGTGGTGATGTAGGTGGAGTCCACTGTGAAAGAATCTCAAACTATTTTAAATAATCCATGAATTCCTATCTTAAGTATTCTCCACCTTGATTTGATTTAAGTGTCTCAGTACTTTTTACAGTTTGTTTCTCTATTTTAGATTTGAATTCTTTAAACTTTTCAAAAGCTTCAAACTTGTATTTCATTAAATACATGTACCTATACTTAGATTAGTCATTGGAAAAGGTAATGAAGTAAGAAAATTCTCCTCTAGCTAGAGTAGTCATTGGACCATATAATCCCTATGTATCAACTATAACACTTCTTTGGCATGTTCACCCATTCCAGTAAAGGGTTTCTTAGTCATTTATCAAATGAGACATGATTCACAAGTTTCATATGATTCATAATTGAATGGATCCAAATATCCATATTTATATAACTTTGTGATTCTAGTTTATTAATATGACCAAGTCTAAAATGCCAAATATATGATAGATTTATGGAATCATTAGACATTGGCTTCTTGTTTGTGATTGTTAAGATTTCTTGTCTTAGTTCTAGAACATATAATTTGTTAGTAAGTTTTCAATTACCATAAAATATGTCACCATGTTAAAAAGAACAACTTTTATTCTTAAAGGCAAAAGCAAATCCCTCTTAGTCTAAACAAGAAACGGAAATAATATTCTTAGAAATTGTAGAAACATTTGTAGGAACATAATAACAATTATTAAGTTCTAGAATTAAGCTCGTAGACAATTCTAAAAGGTAGGTTCCAATGCTAATAGTAGCAACTTTTGCTCCATTCCCAACATGCAGGCCCACTTCACCTTTCTGCAATCTTCTACTATTTCTTTATCTTTGCACATCATTACAAATGTGTGAGCCACAACTAGTATTGTCATGACATAAATTCTTGGGCATGACTAACATGAATATGAATCCCTGCTTCATAATCACTAGCCTTTAACCTATCTCTATTATTCATTTCACTCATACTTGTTTTAATATTTCTTGCTCTTACATACTGAAACTCAAATGGTTAATAGGGGCAAACTTATAGACGAAGAGAGAAACATTGATAAGTAAACATATTTTTATAATGTATAAAGGCATAGAATTGTCCAAACATGGTGTACACCTATTAAACTTTCATGCAACAAACCTTCAACAAGTATTTAATTGACATACTCTCCTAAAGACTCTATTGTGGTGGTATTTACATCATAATGACTTCCATAAAGTTATCACCTACCTTACTTTTCAGAGGTGGATTAATAGCAATTTTTTAAGAATCTAAAAAATGATCCGCAGAAGAGTGAATCTAGGGCTCAGTGAGATAAATCACACCTAACTTATGAATTCATCAACATTTAACCTAACACATATATATATATATATATCATTATCTTTAGAAAGCATAACTCATGCCAAAATTATCCAACACATCATAAAGACCCAGAGAATCAATCTCTGAGTAATATCATAATAAATTTTAATTGTCACACTATAAAGAATCATGATTTTCTCATGGCCTCAAGCCATCCTCATTAATTATTATAAGTTCTGATCATAGTACCATAATGTGTTCTGTCATTTCACAAGAATCAGTCTTTATATGATTTCAAATCATATTGTCATGTCACATTAAATCTTCCTTAACATTTCTTAAAATAATAGTTATAAATCATACTATTCATACAGTTTTAAGCCATTAATAATCATGTCACATAATCAAGTCTTATTTTATCACATTCTAGTGTACTCAAAATAACAATTCCAATAAAGCAACCCAATAAAGAATAGTAATGTAAATCTCTTTTTTACTTTGATCTAGCCATAACCCATTTGTCTCAACTTTTTTCCTCTAGCACTCACTTTATGCCCCTCCACCATATTAGAACGTGCAGATCTAGGATCCTATTCATTATTTCCTACCATATCCTATCATTCTCATATCAAGCCTCAAAGAGATTTCAGATATTCAATCATTCCATTCTCATAATGGATAACTCAATTAATTTTGTATTAACATATTTCATCATCATTCATAACATTGTGTATCATTCCATGTAATGCATGAGCTTTTACCATATAATTGCTTACAATATTTGTAATTCCAATAGCAATCATATCATCACATCATCACATACTTTTCAATATCTCATGTACATTATCAATCTTTATACCATACTATCATTCAAAGTTGCTGCATTTCCACAATTATAATTATTCATCATTTGTCATCCCATGTTTCATGGGGAATTTTCAAGTATCTCAATAGCATCATTTCTCATCAGTGTCATATCATGTGTTTCATTTTCTATCAACATCACAATCACATGCTTCTTATCACATTATCATGATATCATTCAAGTTTCATCATCCTCATACATCTCATATCGTTATCATTGTATATCATCTATCTTAGTCATCATATATCACATGCTAGCTCTTATGGAATTTTCTAACAAATAACATTCTTTAATTATATGGACCTTATTTCATCACATTATGATCACACATAATCATTGTCACGTTAACATTACAAATATCATGTTTGTTTCATAATATCAATGTGTAGATAACATTTCATTATTGTTACAAGCACATACTCTCAATCTTACTATTTTTTTATGGCTATCTATATTGCTTCCATAACCTTTACGTATAAACAATTACTTGATTATTCAATATTAACTTATGAGTTACTCATTTAAGACTTCTTATCCATTATATTCAATTTAATTACATTTCATTTAAGTTTAGACTCAAGGAATTTAAGAGAGTTCTTAGAAAGAAAGAAGTTTGAACTGAAAAGAGTGGAAAAATTCTAAAGGTGCAATCAGAATCATGATTAAAATTAGGTTTGAAATTCAAGTAGAATCATAGAAATTTAGTTGAATGTGCGAGTCTACTTGCCAAAATGTGCAGCCTTTCAGGAAGTTATCATGATTTTACTCGTCCTTTAGTTTCTGGGCTTGCGATTTTACTTGACCTTTAGTTTCTGGGTTCGGGGTCATGCTCACGATTTTACTCGCACGAGCAGGAATGGTAGGAAAGTAGTAGAAAATAAGGGAAAACAATTTCCAACTCTACACTACAC
This sequence comes from Saraca asoca, assembly GCA_026873985.1. Taxonomy (NCBI): domain Eukaryota; kingdom Viridiplantae; phylum Streptophyta; class Magnoliopsida; order Fabales; family Fabaceae; genus Saraca; species Saraca asoca. Next base: position 2,665 of record JANHAO010002015.1, on the reverse strand, counting down.
CATAGAAATTCAATACAACATATTTTGAGTACTTAATCATGCATAAGACTCAGTTATTTCAATAGAATACTAACCATTCTATGATCAAAATTACTCAAACTCAAACACCTCAAAATCATAAGTATCCATTTTCTTCAACTTGCACTATCATTCAATAGATCACAAGCTGTGAACACACTATAATACACAATAAAGATAAGAATTACTTACCTTAGTAGCTAGAAACAAACAAATTAAACAGAACACAAAAGAAGAGTTCATTAGCTTTTAGATTTTCCAAGGATTTTTCCTCTTTAACTAATCATATATGATTAGAAGTTGATTCCATTTAATAGAAACAAGCTATATCTAATAGATTCAAGCTCTAAAACATCATAAAAATTAGATTGATTCATAGGATAATTAATAATAATAGATTTTAAAAATTCGTAACTTAACTTTTACTCAATGAATTAACAAGATTTTGACATCAAATTGAAGAGGAAGAAGAAAGAAATCAACTATAAAACTACTAGAAATTTACATGGAAGGATGAAGGATTACTTGGAGAAAGAAGGGGAGCTTTTAGAGAGAGAAGCTCTAAGTTTGGAGTAGAAGCCAATGGGCTACATGTTTTGCAATCAAAAATGACTTAATGAAGAAGAGGGCATCCGCCTCTTAAAGGGGCAAAAATGGAAAAGGAATTTAGTCAACTCTATTAGCCTAGATTACTCTAGCTACATATTTTCCTTGGTTTTAATGTTGAAAGATAATTTTATTTAACAATATGTTTTAGTTTTTTTAACTTGTTTTGTAGGTTCAAAGGAATATGATTCAACAGATCCAAGATTAGTTTTAGAACTTATTTTATTTCAATAGGATTTTTTGTAAATGAGTTTGAATGATATTTGATCCAAATATTTTAACTAAACAATGAAGTAATCTTTAAACCACTTGAAGAAAACTATAAAACTATTTTTTACTTCATGAATCGATTTGTACATCGATGCATTGAAGAACTTATGAAAAATTCATATCAAAATCAAAGTCATAATTGATTTATGAAATATAGATTTAAAAAATTCTTTTTACCAAAGGTTGGGAAAAAGTCTTACTTTGATGTAGGAATCGATGCAAAAGCTATGAATAATAGACTGCACTTTGATTATCACATCGATTAATTAGTTGTAACCACTTGTAATTAGTTTCATAATTGATGCAATAACTGAAAATTAGTTATTCTATTACTAACGGTTACAACAGTTACAATAGCCTAACTACTTTCACTATTTAAACCAGTTGTCACAGATTTTCTTTTATATTCAAGTATGAAAAACATCTAAGAAAAAGAGTTAAACATGTTTTCTCTCTACCTCATCAAGTTTGGAGATTGAATCAAGCTTTTGGATAAAAAATCAATTGAATTCATCTTAGATTGTTTGAGGTTTTCATCTCAAGCTAGTGGTATTGTATTTTTCAACCCTTTTCTTAATCTATTTCTTTATTTGAGATTTCTAGGGATATAGAAATCTATATAGGTTTAGAAGAGCCTATTCTAATTCTTCCAAGTTAGAAAGAAGCCTGTGTAATTTCTTGTATTTTGATGTAAATTGGCATTTCAGGAGCTTGGTAAATCCTAATAATTTTCTTTTTAATTAAAGAGATCTTTTAGTTGAGAAAGATCAGATGGAGTATACTTGAATTGTGGTTTCAATTCAACTTGAACCACTTTAAAAGCTTATGTCTTCAACTTCTTTTTCTACATTTATATCTTGTTATTCTTGCTACTACATTTATTGATTATCAACCTGCTACATATCTCAATAAGAAAAGTTAATATTAAACAAAAGTTTATATAAATTCCTCAATAGGAAAAGGGCAAGATTTATTTGTATTTTGCACTTTAATATTTTACTAAGACCATCAATTGGTATTAGAGTTAATACATCTATATCTCTCTTGAAAATATGGATTCTAACTATTTCTTGTTGCTTGAATGTCCACATGCACAAACCACCTAGTTTCAATGGGGAACACTATACCTATTGGAAATAGAAGATGAGAGATTTTATTCAGGTAATAGATGTGGATATGTGGGAATTGGTAGAAGAAGAATATGAACCTCCTAAAACTATAATTAATTGTGAAGTAGAACTTAAGCCTAAATCTCTCTGGACTAAAAATGAAAGAAAGAAATATCTACTGGTTGCAAAAGTAAAATGGATCATTTCAAATTCCTTTTCACCAAATGAATATGAAAGAATCTCTAATTGTTCTACTACTAAGCAAATTTGGGACACATTAGAGATTGCACATGTAGGAACTTCACAAGTTAAAGCTTCAAAAGTGTATGTGCTTGTGTCTCAGTATAAAATGTTTAAGAAGGAGGAGGGGAGAAGGGTGAGTCTATTAAAGATTTAATTCAAAGATTCACTACTATCACTAACCATTTAACTTTACTTGGTAGAAAGTTTGAGAATGCAGATCTTGTGCATAAAATTCTGAGCTTCTTGGCTGAGGAGTGGCAACAAAAGGTCACTGCAATCAAAGAATCATTGAAGATAGGTATTCCTATAGTTCAAGAGCTATTTGGCAATCTTTAAGAGCATGAGCTTGAATTGAGAAGATATAAGAAGAATGGGGATGACAAAAAGAAAAAGACCCTTGCACTTAAAGTTGCTAAATC